>AP026152.1:600000-848469 GCA_030295235.1 Fistulifera solaris
TCAATAATTTACGAAATGCAATGGACACATTTCATTTATCTAACAGCAACATCATTAGCACTCATACGTTCAAACGAAACGTTAGAGCTTCATAACATCCAAGGTCGAAATAGTTCTAGGGAGAGCAGTCATTCATTGAGAACAGTTCATCTCAAGTTTTCCGGGACTGCAAATCAGTTGAGTCGTGATCTGGCTGAGCCTACTCTTTAGACAATACTTCGTACTAACTCGCCACACTTTTTAGCTGAAACCTTAATGTTACAGCATCATCTCGCAATAGAGGTGCGCGGGTATCGTCGCGTTGTTGCATTGCAAAATCATTACTGGCAATCGTGGGAGTCTATAAGCAACTATCAGGTACAAGTCAGTTTGCACTCATTTGCCAAGATGATCGTTGCGAAAAGAAAGACCGTCACAAGGCTTTACTTGTGCTGCGCAGCAATCTATATCCATGTTGCCGCCGCTTTCGCTCCGTCGTCGGTTCGTTCTCTTCCCCGCATTAACCCTCCCTCCACGCGGCACATGGTAAAATATGAAGATCTCATGGAGAAGTTACCGTCCGACACTGTCGTCGATGTAGTCGATGCCATGCCAGAGAAGCGCGTTGTAGCATCCGACGTGGCCGCCCGAGCCGGTGTATCACTTTCTCAAGCAAGAAAGGATCTAGTAGCGTTGGCATCTTTATCGCAGGGAGACATTGCCGTCGATAAAGACGGAGAACTCATTTACCAATTTCCACCGAATCTCAAGGCAACGTTAGCCAGTAACTCGGCCAAATACAAAGCCATGGCGACGCTACGTAAGGCCTGGCCGAGTATATTCTGGTTTCTGCGAGCTTCCTTCGGTGTTACACTGTTGGCTTCGGTTTTTGCTATTTTCAGTACCATCTTTTTCTTGCAAAGTAGTAACAGTCGCAGTGATGATGACCGTGATGACCGAAGAGGCGGTTCGATGAGCTTTGGGGGCTCGTATATGTGGGGTCCGAGTCCGTTTGACTTCTTATACTGGAATCGTCCTTATGGATACTACGCCAATCCTTATCAAAGGCCCGATGAAATGGGATTTCTGCCATCGGTATTTAGCTACGTCTTTGGAGACGGTAATCCCAACGAGAAAATTGAAGAAAAGCGTCTCGCGTTGGCCGCCAACATGATTCGAGCGAACAATGGGGCTGTCACGGCGGAACAGCTGGCTCCCTATTGTGATGATGCCCCGATCCGTCTGAATACATGAAAGCCACCTATGTGGATGAGGTACGTTCAGTGATTATTTATCATCTCTTTGTGTTTGACATTAAGTGCCTCACGCCTTCGTTTATTACACAGAGTTTCGTACTTCCGATCGTAACAGCGCTGGGCGGCGAAGCACAAGTTATGGAAGACGGTGAAATCGTTTACACATTCCCGGAACTGCAGACTTCTGCCACCAAAGTTTCGGAAACGACATCAATGGTGAAACTAGAGAAAGTAGAAGAATCGTTGCTGTTGCAGCGCGCCGGTTTGCCTTCGAGTGCCACGTCCCGTCAAATTCAAAGTTTTTTGAATTGGAATGGCATATCCACAGCTGGTGCAATCGAACGAGACGATTTAATCCGGATTTTACGTCGGGCGTTGCCTCCGCCGTCCGATTCGGAGAAAGCTTTGTTGGAAGATGCCGCTGCGGACAGTCAAACGGATGTGTTGACAGAGCGTCGATTGAAATTCAGTGTTGCTACGGACGTGAACAAATTTCTTGCCGGAGGACTGGGTGTGGTCAATCTGGGAGGCGCTCTCTACCTGGGCAATTTGTTAGGGCAGTATGCGTTGTATGGCGTCCGATTGCCTTCTTACATGGGAGTTGTGCAATCCTTTTATCCTTTGTTGCTCTTGTACGCTGTTTTATTCAATGTGATTCCGTTGGTGAGGAATGTGTATAATCAACAAGAAAATGCGAAAATTGAGAAGCGCAACGGTGTCCGTAGGAAATGGAGAGACGCGCTGAAGAATAATTCTTTCACACGCAAGTTAAAGGCTGCCGCCAAAATGGGTACGCGCTTGAAACAATTGGGCGCCAACCCTGACGAAATTGTATTTGATACAAGGAAGCCCATTGAAGAAATCAAAAACGAAAGATAGATTTAGAACTCAAAGAATTTGACAAGTTGTTGCAAGAGGACGAGTCGAAAGATAGTTTTCAATGAAACACGTTGTTGGTTAGAAAAAAGAACGTAATTAGGCTCAAGTGTGACGCGAAACATTAACATATAACCTTGTACATTTTACATTTACTGCTTTCGGATCTCGGCAATCTCCTTGTCGGTCAAAGTATGGCGCATGACACGAGAGAAGGCGGATATGTTGGGATCTGTAATGTAGTTGAATAACACCATCACCCATGATTCACATTTCGGTAGAGGATCGTAAAACTCAGCAGCAATACGTCTTAGCTCGGGTAGACGAGAACCTGGAATATTGGGAAAGTCGTGATGTTCGTTGTGGTATCCAACGTTGAAGCCGAAAATGTTCAAAGGACCGTAATACGAGTACGTCTCCGCACCCTTGACGAAAACATAATGCTCGGCAATGAAATGACCGGCCACCGGATGAAGTCCAGCGCCCAAGTATGTGCTCAAAATCAAGTAAAACATGGCCCAAGGGCCGAGTGTGTAGAGAATAGCGGCATCGAAAGTAATGCAACACGCCGCATTGATAAACTCCCATTTACCAGGTTTCTTGGGGTTGACAAAGAGAGGGCGCAGAGCATAAAGAAGATCTGATTCATGACAAATAGGAATTTCATGAATGTGCTTTGAAAGATACGTCCTTCCGCTGGTGTTGGAATGTCGACATCCACACCAACTTCACCCTGGTACTTGTGATGCTCCAAGTGATAGCGCTTGAATGAGATAGCCGAAGGAATTCCGATCGGCAAGTTGGCGAACAGAGAAAAGATGCGGTTGTGAATCATCTTCTTAAAGCCAAGATTGTGCGAAAGCTCGTGCATCGCCAACATGAGCATGTGATTGCAAGTACCTCCGACCGCATAGGCTCCGAGCACAAACACCCATGCGCTGCAGAAACGCATGTAATACGCCATGCCGATCTGAATGGACACGAGCAATGTCACAACATACTTGAAGTTGGGGTCATGACCGAATAATTCTTTGACTTGGGGGTATTTGGCCAGAATTTGCTTGCGACGCGTCGCGTGCGGTTCTTCCGTGTAACTCCAGAAAAAGTCGTCTTTGCCGGGTTGACCTTTGCCATTGTTTTCATTGCTCTTCGAGAGCTGTTTGATTTGAGGGGCTGAATCGGACTTGCACATGGTGAAGTAGTTCTTTGACGAGTCTTGTAATGCAGTTATTAAGCCTCGGTGACGAGAAGACTCCGGTCCCCGATGTTGTGCGGCAAGAGCGACTCGTGCATTCCATCGCGTTTATGGTTCCGTCGGTCTGACGAAGTTTTCTGCAAAGTCAAACGAAACGACGTTGGACCTGCGTGCGCTTCGCATTTATCGTGCTGGTATCCGAACCTCGCGCGCGGGCCGTCTCTCAACGACTATTTCGTCCATACTACAATGGCAGAGATCAACGAATCATCGGATACAATTGGTCTAAGTAAAAAACCGAAGGCTTGTCACAAAATGCGAAGTTTTTAGTCAAGCAACTTCTACTTTTCAGTTCAGTGTGATTGAATCGCAAGACTTGCGAGACACATGACTCTTTCGTCTACTTCAAAAGTCATAGTCGGGTTGCTTTGAGTCACTAACACTTGCCCTATCTAATTGTTTTATCGACTGTAGACTACAAAGTAGCCAAGCAAGAAAGGACGAAAGACTTTTTCTCCTCCTTTTCTTCAAACGAAGATTTTGTTGCACTTGTTGATGTCATTCATCCGGACTTGTTGAGCGCCGTCGTAGCTTGCAATCTCCTTCTCTTTATTAATCGAAATGGATGCGAACGACGATCCTTATGAGATCTTGGGCTTGAGCCGGGATGCGAGCGACGCGGATATCAAAAAAGCGTATCGCAAGCTTGCACTCAAAAATCACCCCGACAAACAACCCACTCCCGAAGAGCGTGAAAAGGCAAATGCGATCTTTGCCAAAATATCAAACGCTTATCAGATTCTGACGGATAGTGAATTGCGTAAAAAGTATGAATATCAAAAGAAAAAGGATGATTTCACCGCTCAGTCACCGAGACGATCGCGCACGAGACATTATACGGTCCCCCGAGAAGAATCATCCAGTAGTATGAATGCACCATTCTCTCCCACCTTCACATCCGGTAAGACAACAATGAGGAATGATGGAACGAAATCGACTTTCCAATCTACCACAACCAATGAGGACGGATCCACAATTTCGTTTTCGTTCTCTTCTGATAAGTTTAATCCAGACTTTGAAGATCCCTTTGAGATGTTCCGAAAAATGTATCGAGAAGAATACGGTAAAGACTTCGAGTCCACTGCTGGACCTGTCAATTTTTCTCCTAGCAGTAAAACCCGTATTGTACAGCAAAGGGCACATTTGCGTCGCCGACGAGTAGCACAGGCAAACTGTCGATTCCTCAATGCCCCAAAAGTAGCACAAAGTCCCCTGCTCGATCCTCACTCACGCCGAAAAGTGTTTCCAGGAAGAAAGCAAGTCCACTGACGATTCCACCTCCCCTGGTCGATGAGGAAACCCCCTACGTGTCCATGTCATCCAGTACCAAACAAATCCAGCATTCCGACGGACGTGTGGAAACGATCACGGAAATCACCAAAACGTTTGCGGATGGGACGGTATCGACACAGCGGAAATCATCGACCTCGGCCGCTACGACGGGATCGTACAAAACCACATCGTCGAGTCCGATTCGCATGTCACCGCGACAAGTGCCGATGGCCATCAAGACGTTGGCCGGAAGTTCGTAAAGCGGCACTCGTTGGTAAACAAAATTAGAGCATGCTTTTTACACATATCTTCCACTACGTCAAAAGGATGCAGTGTGGTCAAACATGCTTTGCTTTGGTATAGAAAAATCCTTTTTCGATTGTCAAAATAAATATCCAACAGCAGATACCTCGAACAAGTGTAGACCTTCAAAGCATTATACATCATCCCTTGTCCACCCGTGTTCCGTCTAAACGACATTATTTCGTTGTTGTTAAGATCGCTGGGAGTAACGGGTACAGGTTGAGGTGGTGTAAGTGAACATGGGACCATAGACACAAAAACCTACTTGCTAATCTTTACTTGAATCAAGGAAAGGTAAGGAAAGCTCCGGGCACCCCCTCTGTCAAATAATTTCTCTACAGTGTGTACGAGAGACTTTTCCGACTCGAGAATGAAACTTTTTCCGCTGAAACAATACAGCAGAATCTCCGTCTGCTTTAGGCGAAAAGACGAAAAAATCGCGCTACAGGCTGCGCCTGTAGACCCTAGCATGTACAAAAGGATTGCTGCACTCTCATGACAGAAATCCAGTCGTGGATTGGTAGAACCATCTGTTTGCATCATAGTAAAAACATGAAGGTCAGGATCGAGAGCATTGCCGGCTGAAATCGCAATTGCGCAAAACTCCAAGGTGAGAGCATAACTAGCTTTACATCTATAATTGTAATGAGGCTACAATCAAACGCGGAAAGTCGAAAACAGTTCGCGCTGCAGGCTGCATGTAGCATGTACAAATGCAGTCTGATAACTGAAATCCAGTCGTGGATCGGTAGAACCAAGTGTTTGCATCATAGTAAAAACATGAAGGTCAGGATTCGAGGGCATTGCCGGCTGAAATCGCAATTGCGCAAAACTCCAAGGTGAGCATAATTAGCTTTACATCTATGATTGTAATGAGACTACAATCAAACGCGGAAAAGTCGAAAACAATTCGCGCTGCAGGCTGCATGTAGCATGTACAAATGCATTCTGATGACTGAAATCCAGTCATGGATCGGTAGAACCAAGTGTTTGCATCATAGTAAAAACATGAAGGTCAGGATTCGAGAGCATTGCCGGCTGAAATCGCAATTGCGCGAAATTCCAAGGTGAGAGCATAACTAGCTTTTCCTCTATGATTGTAATGGGACTACAATCAAACGCGGAAAAGTCGAAAACAGTTCGCGCTGCAGGCTGCATGTAGCATGTACAAATGCATTCTGATGACTGAAACCCTGTCGTGGATCGGTAGAACGAACTGTTTGCATCATGAAGGTCAGGATTCGAGAGCATTGCCGGCTGAAATCGCAATTGCGCGAAATTCCAAGGTGAGAGCATAACTAGCTTTACATCTATTATTGTAGTGACACTATTATCAAACGCGGAAAAGTCGAAAACAATTCGCGCTGCAGGCTGCATGTAGCATGTGACACTTTTCGGCTTTCCCTACGATAGCTACGTGAAACGCACGTAGAAATCCGCAACATTGCTTTCGTTGTCCTTCTTCATGTTTGGTTTCCAATTATTGTCGATATATTCGTATGGTCTCAATGAAGTCATGTTGAGGTTCTTCCGATGAACCTAATCGCTTTCTTGCCCGAGAATGACAAGGACGAAGTCGATAAGTCCAAGGTGCTACGATAAAATTCCCGCGGGGGCTACGTAATTATTACGTAGATCTTCGATGCATTGTATCTTTGATCCTTTCTACGTGTTATTTCTAATTAATGGTTTAAGAAGTTAATCAGTGCAAAATAAGGACGTTGGAAAAAGGTTTTGTGGTATTGCAGTCAAACCGACCCGAAAATTGGATGATGTCGATTTTTTCAATATCCGGGTTTGCTTTACCTGGTAACTGTAAGCCAGTTGCGAGTTGCGACGACGACGATTCGCGTTTCTCGCATTTCCACCATCAACCATCATCGCAAAAATATTGCGTTGTGGTCGATAGACCAACGTGTTATTGCGTTTTGCATCTACTTCATTCAATTATCAGAAGCTTGAGAAACAATGTTCAGAGGCAGAGAATTTCCTCCTCACGACGGAAAACGGAAGGGATATTACGGAGATCACGATGGTTATACGGACCGTCGTTCTTGCGATGACTCGAAGCGGTCTCGGCGAGGTGATTAATTATTTCAGCGATGATGACTCCCTTTCCATGAAAAAAATCCAATGATGCGCATCAATGAAGGGTTATCTCACCGTAATGATTACTTTCTCTTTCAAAGGCTACGATTTTCCGGATGAAAGAAATAGTGATAGTCACTACCTGCGTCGTGACTCACGAAATTACGACGATTGGAAGTGCTTCGAGGTAATTCGGTTCTCTATTTGACACCACATATTGCTTTGTTTCTATATCTCGTCACTGATGATTTGTCCCGTTGACATACGAAGTGCTTGACGTGGAACTACCCGGACGACCTTCGCTGCAATCGTTGCGGTGAACATCGCCCCAATGAAGGAGACAACCAGCACTACCAGAAGTCCGAAAGATTCTATTCGGATGTCGTTCGAGAAGTTGATGAAACACAAGTAGATGAGTTTGGGAGGGCTGTAAAGAAAACAACCGAGAAACGAAACGCTCCAGAATGGCCTCCTTGTTTCGACTTGGCAGGATCAGCCTTCGTATTTGATGCCCGTTCGGGGATGTTTTACGAGGGCGTCAGCGACTTCTTTTACGACCCTAAAAGCAAGTTATACTATGGAAACAAGAAGGGAATATATTACAGATACAACAGCGACATGATTCCTCCTTTTGAGCCCGTGCAAGCTGTTAACAGCGAAACTGCAGGAAAGTCCAGTACCATGGACCCAGTGCCGATTCTAGACCCGTCACGACCGGAAAATGGAATCGAGGGGTCCAAGAAGAGCATCATGATCAAGTTGAAAACAAAGTCGCTGAAGAGTGCAAAGTCGAAACCGCAGGCACCTTCTACAGAAACACTGGGTGCGACTGTTGCGGTCACGCAGCCGCGCGTGCACAAACAGCACGAGTTAGACATTGACAAATGGTCGGATCGTCAAGTGGAAAAGCGGATCGAAGATCGACAGTTCCAGCGAACAGCCAAGGGTGAGCCAATGTGTCCTTTGTGCCGCCGTAAGTTTCCTTCGGTAGAAAAATTACTCCAGCATGAGAAGGTTTCGCAGCTCCACAAAGATAATCTGGCCAAGGCGGCTCAGGCCAAGAAGGAAAAACCCTCTCAATACGTAGATCGCGCGGAGCAACGGCGGAGTATGTACGGCCCGGATGTTCCCGCATTACCGAAACGGGAACTTTCAACGGAATTAGCTGCGATTTCGAACGAAACGGCGCCGGTCGTTGACAGTCTCGACAAGGAGTCGAATATTGGTAATCAACTTCTTCGTAAAATGGGATGGAAAGAAGGGGGTGCGGTAGGCGGTCGACCCGAAGGTTCGTCTGCTGCAGCCGGCCTGGTGAAGGACTGGGAACGAATTGAACAACTAGCGGAACAGGGAGGAAAAGATCGATCCGGGCGCAATGGAGGTGGCGTTGGCGCTTTGTAATGCCTGTTATATACCTAAGTTTTAAATTTACAAAAATCTACTCGTTCATCCTTGTGGTTTAAGTAGTTAAAAACAGTGTCATCAAACCTTTGGCGTACAAGAAAATCTCCTTTCCTCCCAGTTTCGATTCCCCATAAATTCGATCGACAAATGTGATGGGAACTTCTCCAACGCGGTAGCCCGCCTTTTTCGCCAAAATAACAATTTCCATTTGAAAGGCATACCCCGTACAAGTCACTTTCGGCAGAATATGCTCAATCGCCTTGCGTTCATACAATCGAAAGCTCCCGGTCAAATCGGAAACACCTCCCGCATTTAACAGAAACGTGGCCAGCGTGTTGGCACCTTTGCTGACCACTTTGCGTTTCAAATCCCATCCCGCCACACCTCCCCCGCGACGGTATCGTGTTCCACTGACAATTTCGACCTTGTCGCGGTCCATGACGTGGATCATTTCGGGAATGGCGCCGGGATGATGCGACAAATCGGCGTCCATGAGGATAATGCGATCGCCCTTGGCGACTTTCAAACCAGCAATATAGGCTGTGCCGAGTCCCAATTTGCCTTCACGAGACACGATTTGTATCAATTCTTTGCCATACGATGATTGCAATTGTTGAGCGACCTCTAAAGTACCGTCCGGCGAAGCATCATCTACTACTACCACTTCAAAGGAGATATTTTTGGCGGAGAGTGTTTTGTGCAGCAAATAGAATATAATGGGTAAATTCTCCCGTTCATTGAACGTTGGCAGAATAATTGAGTATTTCATTGTGTTTTATTCTCTGCAGGGATAGATGTGTAATGATAATGTTTGAAGTCGTCGACAAAAGGAATGAAATGAAACGCATTGTTGCGTTGCTTCTCCGTCATGGTCAGTCGTTTGTCTTGTTGCGACGATCAATACGGTTCAAAAAATTGGGGGTTTTCGGAGATAAGGTTATCGTACCCAAAATTATGACGCGTTACGCACGACTTAAAGGCGTGACCGATCTATTAAAATGATCGATGGACTATTAAACAGTCAATCTCAATTAATCTGAATGAATCAAGCAAAAAACTCAATTGAATAGAAAGGCTTTCCTTATATCCGACTAAGAATTGCAAAACAATGTGGCCGCCACCAGCGCTCAAGCTTGCCATCAATATTTCCAGATTTTCTGGAATTCACGCAGAAGCGCTGTTCGTCGAAAAACGCCGTTTCCTGATTTTATGGAAGCAATACACCATTGCTGTATGATCCATACCACCGTCTCCAAATTTCCTGGAACCAGCCCGAACCTATCTGTGAGACGAAAACATCTGGTCCAGAATTTCTGGACCAATCAAACAGAATTTCTGTATGACGAGATCACTATTTCCAGATTTTCTGGAATTCATGCAGAAACGCTGAAGACTTTTTCTCGGCTAAATTTCAGTCATGAGTCATGATAGATTGTTGCTGCCAAAAATTCAGGTCAGGGTTCATTTGATCATACATGATATTTGTGTACGTAACTAACAATCGAAATAGGGTGCATTTGATCATACCAGGTACAGGATATCTGTTTTAGTTCAAGCAAGGGGAAATAAATAATACAGATATTTCTGTTCTTGTTCCAGAAAAACTGGACAAGGTGTGTTTCTTACAGAAGTTTGTGTGAGTTCCAGAAATTCTGTAATTAATGTGATACGTAATACAGAAACTATGTATAAAAATTTTAGAAATTCTGAACAAGGTTGTCTATCATCGTAAAAGCTTACAGATATTCTGTGGTTCGTTCCAGGATCATACTTACAGATATTTTGGGATGGTTCCAGAACATCTGAAGACGGTGGATTTCATCGTAAGTTACAGCAATTCTGTGTAAGTTCCAGAAAATCTGGAATCAATGTGATTCGTCACACAGAAATTCTGTATAATAGTTTTAGAAATTCTGGATAATCGGTGTCTAATGTTTGTTGAGAGTCTTCGAAGTCCCATTTTTCTGTCAGTATCGTTTAAATCAAGCACTTTGATTCATATGTTGTTGATTTGTTGAGAGATTTGAAATAGCTTATATTTATTTCCATTTTGTTTGCTCCAAATTTTCCCTTGACTGAGCATAGGGAGCGATGCGATCCAGTCGCGAATGTGTCTGCCGGTCGACGGGGCTGCGTCAAACCGATCTTGCTAGCGCGCGAGCCTGTCTTTCCCACTTCAAGGGAAAATTCCAGGTTGCCATAGTTGAGAATGCGTTGGGTTGTCGAGACTGAGCTCGAAAGTACCGAGCGCGCAACGCAGTCACTCACGAAAGTGGAGCCATGATGCAGGGTACTCTCCATCCAAGAGTACAATGTTCTACGGTTGGAGGGAAAAATACGATGCCGCCACTCACACAGCTCATCACGTTTTTCCCTTCATTCGAAATTTATTCTTCTTCTTGTTGTCATCTCTTTTGTCTACGGTTGCTGTGATCCCCTTGATCCGGCTGTCTCCCATTCATTTGTTGAGTAAAGGAAGCTTCCGAGAAGACATCAAAAGAAATGGTGGACGCATCAAGTATGACGATGCTTCATGCAAACGATGCTACTTCGACTACCGCAAACGAGACATTTGACAAATTAGAACCAACCAACAACTCAAGCTTTCCTCAAACGCCCGAGACTAAATCAATTGCTACAGCAGAGAGTGAAAATACGGCAAAGACGGCGTATACAACTGACACGGAGTCGTCGTCCGCCCTGCAAAATGCAAAGACATACAACAAATCGTTTGACGAAGACGACGAAGAAGAGGAAGAAAAAACGACCGAAGTCGATGCACATTTCTATCCACATTACGAAATTGTTTCGCGCTGGAGTGATTTAACGCAGAAACGACTCGATCTCTGTCGACAGCGTGTCGATCTTGAACAGCGCTTATTTGAATTTGCCGAACTACGACAACATCGCGATCGTAGTGAAAAGACGTGGCATTCGTTTCGTGATCCGCGCGAAGAAGAAACGCACGATCCATCTGCGTTTTTTACAGAAGAAAGTTCGTTGCGTCAACCGGATCCGGTTTCTCCGACGACCGAAAAACCGTCCGCGTACCCGACACTGTGTTCCGTGCGTTGGGAGACGGTCCATTTTCCCGATGGTCAGATTTATGAAGGACAAGTCTTGGTATTACTGAAACGGAGTCAAGCAGAGCAGGAGGTGGAAGAGAAGAAATCGAGGCGAGGATTGTTCGGTGGTGGCGGCGGAAAAGAGAAAAAGAGCAAACAGGTGCGTGTGGTTTCTTTGAAAGACGTAGAGTCTGCGATAGCTGCAAACATTTCTCACACCTCTCTTTTACAACAGAGTCCCAAAATTGTGACGACGACAGAGTGGATCCGCCACGGTCATGGCTACAATCGGTGGCCGGATGGACAAGTGTATCGCGGCGCTTGGCACTGGAACAGTCGGCACGGCCGAGGCACGCACGCGTGGCCCGATGGCCGAACGGTCACCGGCTCGTGGCAATCGGGACATTTACACGGTCGGATCTTCTTTTCGTGGCCGGATGATAGTACCTTTGATGGAAACTCAGTTTTGGGAAAGAAACATGGCCGAGGTGTGCATACGTGGAACGGAGGGAAGCGAGTCTATTCTGGAGAGTATGAAAGTGGTTATGAACAAGGATTCGGATGTCTGGTCGAGCAAGAAGGAGGTGTCGATGATGAAAATGGCTCGCAAATCCGATATCGTGGCAATTTCAAAGCTGGAAGACGTCATGGATACGGTGTCCAAGTGTGGAGCGACAAAACATACGATGGCGACTGGGAAGCCAATGTGGTGCATGGAAGAGGTAAACTGACATGGCACAGTACTGGCGCAAGCTACACGGGTGATTTTCGAGCTGGTCGCTACCACGGAATGGGAAGCTATCAGCACCCTACCGGACGAAAATATGTTGGTCAGTGGTACAAAGGCCGAAAAAATGGAACCGGAGTACAGTGCTGGCCGAACGGAGCCATGTACAGCGGTCTATACTGGCGTGGAAAGCGTCATGGATACGGTGGTATGGTCTACGCTGACGGAAGCTTGTACAAAGGAGGTTGGAAGAAAGGACGACGTAGCGGATTTGGGATCAACATCTCTTCGAACGGTCGAGTCATCCACTGTGGTTTATGGAGTAATAATCAACCCGTGCCCTTGCCGGAATTTCCTTTGGAGAGACCTTTATTTGGCAAGGGCAGCAGTGCCGACGATCAGTTTCTCCTTTTAAAAACTCCTCTCCGTCCGGTATCTTCGTGGAATGAAGCGGAACTTGCCCTGGATCGAAAGTATTTCCCCAGTGACGAGAACGTACCGGTGTCACGACAATTGTTCGCTGTGTTATGATAGCAAAAGTAAGTTTGTCAAAGGAACGACGGCCCGATCTTGCACCGCCATGTCGAAGATGATGTCAACAGCTTGCACATCAAGAGCGGGCTTTCTAGAGTTTGAATCATAGCCTATTTCTTGAAGAGATAGAAATAATGAGTTTAAGCTTTACTAATAAAACCACCTTTCTTTTCTAGCATGTTGGTCTGCATGAGTTTTCGTTCCTTTGAGATTGTCACTCTATTCACCCTTGGAGTTCGGAGGTGCGATGAATCATGAACATTTGCGGCTTGTCGCGATCGCACTGTCACAACCAGCCCTCTGGTAATGGCGAGTCTTATCTTTTTAGACTTCTACAAATCAGGAAGTTGGATGATTGGATTTTCCACTAATTCCGGGAAATTCTGTATGATGAAAGCGATGGTGATGATAAAGACCGAAATGAAGCCGATCCAGTTCTGACGATACGGGCTTAATATTTCACCCCATAACTTTTCATCCGGCACTTGCTTTCCAGACTGACGAGCCGCAATACGAGCGGCTTCCCGCTCTTGTTCACGCTTCAAGGCTTCTTCGTCCACCCAGTAATCTTGACCTTTTTCTTTGGCGTTGCTGGAGATCAAAGGACGACTTTCCGATTGTTCCCAAAACGCTGCATCTTCTGGAGATCGACCCGTCAGCAAATCTCTCACACGGTTCCTTCTCTTCTTAAGATCGCGTCGGGCTTTACGAGGAGGTGGCGCAGAAAAGAGAGTTGTGGAAGGTAGGAGCGCGTTGGGCTTGTTTGTCGAGTCAACAAAAGCTGTTGCTTTCGCTGCAAAGCATGCGAGAACCAGGGCGGTAATCTCAAAAGTTCGCATAACGAAAATCGGGTGCTGTGTTGTAAATTGTTTCAGAAGTTTGTCAATCAAATCCTTTTGCGCTTCGTTATTGTTATTATTTATTTAAAAAGAAGATGCCGTCAAACAAAATGTCTGTGTCAGCCTTATTTTTGTCAGTGCGATTTTGATTGCGCGAGAAGCGAGGATGAGAAACAAAACGCGGAAGCATGACAAACGTCATTAGCCTTATCCTTAACGTTTTATCAACCCTTTGATTGTACAGTGTACAGTTGATGAATCAGCGAATCAACAATATATTCAGTCCCGGAAAATATCGATGGTAACTAACTCTTCAATTCAATAAGAAAATCATAAATTCACTCAACAAATGCGCGTAAGATCCATCTCGCGCTCTCTCATCGATGCCCACTAGTAGCTTGCAACAAGAAACTTCTACGGGAAAATCAAATTCAAGGCTTGGAGACAATACTTCCAAGATTCCGTCACATCATTCAACGAAAAAGAAGGCGAGATGCTGTCGAGATATAAAGCTTACCGTTTTGTTTCATGACAGTTGTTGGCTGGTACCTGACAGTTGTGGTCCGCACTTGCCGTTCTTTTTTTTATTTTAAAAAAGAATTTCTTGGTTTTTCTTTCACGGCATGTTTACGGATTAATTGTTCTTTGTTCTTCTGGGCTTTGGGCCTCTCTTCTATTTGCTTCCGATTCCGAGAGGTGAGAGACTCATGGCTCATGGCTCATGGCTCATGGCATTGCTTATGTTTAGCGCGAACAACAGCATCGCATTTCAAAGAAAAGTAGATGATTTGGCTCTCTCTCTAGTCTCTAGTTTCTCTAATCAAGGTATCTAAGTCTAAGATCTATGAATGACCCCAGGAGCCGGGAGCCTGGAGTCTCTGCTCTTTAGATGTTAGATCTTGGATTTCGGCTTTCGGACTTCCGACTTCCGACTTCGGACAATCGGCTTCCGTAGTTCTGAGTTCTGGTCATTTCTCGCTTATCAGTTTCTCGCTCTGTGCTTTTTGTTCTTGATTTCGTGCCTCGTTTTGGCTTGCGGCAGATGGCAGCAGCTGGCAAGATCATGACGACGATGGATTCTAGCTGCTGATTGGGCACCTATCAGCTGTCGGCCGTGTTCCATGGAAAATGACTTCTGTCGTTTTCAGAGTTCAATGTCGAACTATGTCTTTTTCGACTGAAGTGTCGAACAGGAAGTAGACCTAAGGATAAAAGAATTTGGACTTTTGCATAGATTTATCTTTGCGTGTCTGGTTTCTGATGTGTGATCTATGCCTTGTTGTCTCGTTTTCCTGTTCCCTGTCGGAGTTCCAAGTTCGTATCCATTCTCCGTAATCCACGATCTCACTATGAAACTGTACTCGAAAATGATTTAAGTCTCAAGGGCGATTTGGATACTATCTTCAATTAGTAAATAAAGTAAGGTTCTAAGTTCTAATTTTCAACGGCTTGGACCTTGGACATCGTAGCAATTCTAAAGTCATCGGTCATCTGAAAATGCTAGATTCGCCCTCCAAATGAAGTGATTCGCCCAGCCACCCATCATCCATCATTATTTGACGACAAAAACTTCTCATAAAAATTGTTCTTTCCGATCAATGCATTTGATCTGACGCCTCAAAAAGCAGCATGTTCCCGCAACAAATTCGATTTGATTCTTCTGAATCGTCTCGGTCTCTCTCTTCAAAGCACGACGGTGAAAGCACTTCCGACCCGTCGCAGTCGGAACAACACCACTGGACGTTCCGACGGTTCTACATCCAACGGAAGCTTCACCAAGGATGAAACGAGAGCCGTCAACCGCACAAAGGCGCTTGTTTATATATGTCTACTTCTTGCTGGCGTTGCTATATCCGTTGCGGCGTATTTCTTCAGCGAAAAACAAAGGACAAAACGATTTCAAGCAGAGGTATGTAAAACAGTTATTGTCGTCTCAAACACTGTTTTCGACAAATAAGTGCAAGTCCTCTCACGCTTCATCTTGGGCGCCAGTTTCGTGAATTTAGCAGCTGAAATCATCGACGTCTCCCGAAACAAATGTAGACAACACAGTAGGCCAAGTTCATAGTCTGGCAATCAGTATTTCTTCGCATGCGACCGCAATGAATCAAGATGCTACATGGCCGAACGTTACCCTCCCTCACTTCCTTGAGCGCGTTAGTGACGCAGTAACTCTGACCGGATCCGAGCTCTTTGGATTTACACCCATCGTCCCTGTAGCACAGAAATCCTCCTTTGAGATATACGCTGCTGCCGAGTGGATCAACAATTACGTGGGTGAAATTCCTTCTGAAATCCACAATGTCGACGGTGAAGCCACGGTTGGCATGTCGCAACAAGGTTTCTATGCTCCACTGTGGCAAGTCGCACCCCAAGGCGATCTGGACATCATACTTCTCGACATGACAACGTTTCCCTGGTTCCAGCAGCTGGAGATGGATGTTCTCGAGGTCCATCACGCCGTCATATCAGGCATTGTTGATGTTGAATACTTGCTGGAAGCGACCCGGTCAATCGAGCTGATGGAGTGGCATCCACGCTCTGTCATTATGCAAGACATTCCGAAGAGCATAGGAACCAGCGAAAACGCCACACACACTGATATTAGCTACGAGTCCGGTGGCTTTGTTTTCGCTGTATTGCCTGGGAGCGGTTCTTCCGAAATGTCACACCCCACCTAATTGCACGGGTTCTTAGTCGAAGTCAATGATCATTGTGGATCGGTCGTCACTTACAAGATCGACGGACACGAAGCCACCGTTGTAGGAAATGGAAACCTACACGACTCCAAATACGATTACCTGCATTTGGATAGCGATTTCGCTGGCTCCACTAGATATGACGGAACAGACTCATCCGGTGCTCATTGCTACTACGTCATCGATGTATACCCGACGGACGAGCTCAAGGAGCTGTACACGACGCATACCCCCGATCTTGTTTGGCGTCGGCTATTTTGGGCGTTTTCCTCTTTACTATCGGTATCTTCTTCTGCTACAACTGTGCCGTTGAGAAGCGCCAGAGACGCATAGCGAGTATCGCCAAGCCGCATTTAACAACATTGTCAAGTCGCTCTTCCCCAAGAACGCATACAAGAACGCATCATGGCAGAGGCAATTGAAGAGGCCGAAAAAGCAGAACAGGCTGGAAAACTCAAGGGGAAGGGGAGCGTACCATGTCAGCGTGAAAGACCGACTTAAAGAAACACTAACCAGCTCCTTACAAGGTGACGGCAGCGATCACGCATATAAAAATGTACCACCAATTGCGGATCTTTTCCCTTCCACGACAATCATGGTAGGTAGCATCAAAGACGTCCTACTTTGCTCGTTTACTATGTCAACATGTCTCAACCAGTCCGCCTTTTTGATCTTCTCGTAAACAGTTCGCAGATCTGGTTGGTACGTTGATGGCCGAATAGCATGAAATGATCAACGTGATTTGTCCGTCAACTCACATTATTTGCACCCTTCTTCTGATTCAACAGGTTTCACTGCTTGGAGTTCGATGCGAGAGCCTGCCAGAGTTCGATTTGATCGCACATAAAAGACGAAGTCTTCAAGGTCGAGACTGTTGGAGACTGCTACGTCAGCGTGGTGGTCTTCCGGATCCTCGTCGTGACCATGCTGTTGCCATGGCCCGTTTAGCCAGAGACTGTCGTGCTTGCATGTTGTCGCTGATGACACAGCTTGAAGTAACATTGGGGCCCGACACCGGAGAGCTCGGATTGAGAATCGGATTGCACAGTGGACCAGTGACGGTAAGTCCATTGAATGCACATTGTACCTATCAGCTTGAATTGAAGTTTTCGCTAATACGCCCCTCGCTTATTCAAACCATAAACAGGGAGGCGTTCTTCAGCGGTGACAAGGCACGCCTTCCAGCTTTTCGGAGACACTATGAATACCACCGCTCGCATCGAAACAACGGGAAAGAAAAACATGATCCACATCTCCTAAACGACGGCCAACATCTTGCAAGCATTCGGAAAAGGTCACTGGACTAAACTGCGCGAAGACAAGGTCAATGCCAAAGGCAAAGGAGAAATGACCACGTACTGGCTCGTCAAGACGGACGGCCCAAAGTCGACATCCTCCGAATTTCGTCCAGCCGAAGGTACCGGAACGGGCCAAGATGACGATGCCAACAGTGTGAACGCCAGAGCTGTTTTTCAAGTGGAAGAAAATCATGTTGCAGATTCCAACGTCTTAACCGACAAGGCCCTGCGTTTGGTGAAGTGGAACTCGGACGTCATCGGAAGGATTCTCAAGGATGTCATGCAACGACGACAAGCACTGAATGTCTCTGCCGATCTCGAAGCAGTCCGACGACTCGAAAAGGACTCTTCCATCGGACATGTATTCGACGAGATCACCGAAGTTCTAAACCTTCCGAAATTGACGAGGCAACGGCACGACAGAACGCACTGAACCCCATCACGTTAGATCCGAAGGCAGCCCAGCAACTCGAGGCGTACGTCCACGCGATCGCTACCTTGTACCATGACAACCCGTTCCACAACTTTGAGCACGTCAGTCATGTCATCATGTCGGTTACCAAACTGTTCTCACGAATCGTGGCGCCAGAGGTCTCCGGAGATAATCGTGCCCTCCACGATCACACCTACGGTATCACGTCGGATCCACTGACACATTTCGCCGCTGTCTTTGCAGCTCTCATTCATGATGTAGACCACCAGGGTGTGACCAATGCTACTCTCGTCGACGAAAACAATCCCCTCGCCACCGTCTACAACAACAAGAGCGCTCGCCGAGCAGAACTCGGTGGACATTGCCTGGTCGCTCCTCATGGACGATGCGTTCATTGATTTCCGCAACTGCATCTACACGACCCCCGGCGGAGTATCGCCATTTCCGGCAGCTCATTGTCAACTTGGTCATGGCGACGGACATCATGGACAAGTCTTTGAGTCAGGCTCGTAAGGATCGCTGGGCCACGGCTTTTTCTGACAGCAGCGACGAGTACGGTAGTTCGTTGAATACCATGGAGGAAGAAATCGAAAGAAACGTCAATCGCAAGGCGACCATCGTCCTTGAGCATGTCATTCAGGCGTCCGATGTCTCCCACACAATGCAACACTGGCATATCTACCGCAAATGGAACGCGCGTCTCTTTGAAGAGATGATGAAGGCCTACCGTCAAGGACGCACGCAAGTTAATCCTGCCGATCGTTGGTATGAGGGAGAGAAGGGCTTCTTCGACTTTTACATCATTCCTCTCGCGAAGAAGCTGAAGGATTGCGGCGTGTTTGGTGTTTCGAGCGAAGAGTACTTGAATTATGCTGAAACGAATCGTAAAGAATGGGAAGCAAAGGGTGAAGCTCTTGTTGCAGAGATGATTGCCAAGTTTCAGGAGGATCCATTTCCCTCCAATGACCCATGAAGGAAATAATTTGTTGTTTAACTCACTAGTTAAAATTGGTAGAACTCATTTTAACCTTTTCAAGCCAAATGCACAATCATTTTGTCCGTTTGTCAACGCATTTCAGAATTGACTTGCTTTTGTAGAAGCTCGATCGTCAAACGAACAAATCGAGGATGTTCAAGCATCTGTTTCAACACGCCTTCTCCTTTTGATCATTCATGAATTTCTCCTTTTGATTCATTCATGAATTTCTCAGTATAGTATTGTGATCATTATTGTGTTGAGCGGCTGTCGTTGTCATTGTCGCATCAATGAGCGCGACCGTAAACCTTTCCAAAAAAATTCTGGAAAACGATGTGTGTCGAATGCAGATATTCTGTTTGTGTTCCAGATCAAAAACTGTGCAATGCTTCATGACTGAATTCAGTCGTGGGAAAGGTAACATACACTTTGCTTTATAGTGAGAGATTGAATTCAAAGCCGCGAGAATTTACGATAAAATCAATTGAGGCATGCACTAAAATTTTTGCTATAGTTGACTTCTTTGTGTTACCAACAAGTGTTCAGCTTGTAAAATTAGTAAGATGAACGAAAGTAAGACAGAAGAATGGCTTGAAAGAGCCCTTTTGTTTATGCAGTTGTGGTGAGAAGTCGCAAACACTTTAAATCTATAGTGAATGAAGCCTTATACAAAGCTTGTGATACTAGAAAGTTGAAAATGAAGGAATAGATGTTAGAAGTCTAATGAAGATTGTTAGTTTACTTGCGCAATACCCAACTGCGCAACGATAGCATCGTAACGCTGCTGGCTCGGCATACCATTCTCAAGAGATACTAGCGCAGGAGGTAGTCGACGAAAAGCATTCAAGAACGCCATGGCTGCCGAGCAATCTTCGCCTCCTACAGCACTATCCTCATGAGTATGCATGATCTCTCCGTTGTTTCTCTTGCGAGGTCGGTATTCAAAGTTCTCCAACTCTTCGGCCTTACGCTTTGCATCCTCGATGACCACTGCTGGGACGTTCGCCATTTCGGCGACCTGGATACCAAAAGATTCCAAACAGGGACCGGGCTTCACCTGATACAAAAAAGTTAGCCCTTGTCGAGCTTTGTGGGCTGTCACGTGGCAGTTTTGAACAACGGCGTGGCTTTCCTCTAATGCTGTCAGCTCGTGGAAGTGAGTTGCAAAGACAGTGATACAACCAATTTTGTCAATCAGATATTCGGAGATCGCACGCGCCAAACCATAGCCGTCGAACGTACTGGTACCACGGCCCAACTCGTCGATGATAATCAGGCTTCGCTTCGAAGCAATACGAAGGATGGAGGAAGCTTCGAGCATTTCCGCCATGAATGTGGAAATACCGCGTTCTTGCAAATCACCGGCTCCCACTCGAGCCAATATGTGATGGCAAATATTGATCTTTGCCGACGAACATGGAACAAATGAGCCAATCTGTGCCATAGTCACGATGGCGCCAAGAGCGCGAATATAAGTTGACTTTCCACCCACTTGAAGTCGCGAAGAATGTGTGAGATGGCTTCTGAATATTTAGAGAAACGGTTGTACTTACTGTTCGGCCCGGTCACGATTAGAAAGTTGGATTTGTCAAGCACCAGATTGACATCGTTGGGAATAAATTCAACATTTTCCTGAAGTTCTACACAGGGATGTCGCGCCGCCTTTAGTTCAATACCACCACCCTCTTCAAGATCGGTCAACTGGGGTCGACAATATCCATGGGGACTGTAAGCTGCGACGTTGGCCAAAGCGCACAAAACATCGAGGAGTGCCGTAGCGTCACTCGCTTGCTGCAGAACTTGCTGATACGTAGCGGCTACTTGCAAAGCATCAGCAGCAATTTGCGTCTGGTGGCGATTGTATTCGGCCAGTAAGTCTTGCTGCTGAACGGCCAATTCGCGGAGACGTTTGGTACTAAAATAGACACCATTTTTTAACAAGCGATGGATCTGCACCTGTGGTAGTTGTTGCTGTAGAATCTTGGAATCATTCGTATTCGGTAGTCGAAACTGCCAGCTTTCGCTATCGGACTCGAGCCGTACTGCCCCAGTGTTACCCGTAATACTCGCCCACTTATCGTTCATGTCATCGTGACAAGCTTGAAGATCATTTTGTACATTCTTCAGTTCACGAGCAATATCTTCAAGCTCAGGTTGGTAGGAAGCTTGCACCAAGAAGTCGCGCGGCGCTGCGTCCAGATCGAGAACAGCGGTGGCTAACTCGACCGACTTGGATAAAGCCGACACTGCCTCTTTCAAGGGAGTCACAACTTTGTCTTCCAACAAAGGAGGAAGCGTGTCAGGGCATTCATTCATAAGTTGTTCCAGCAAAAGAGGCAACTTTTGCGCACTAATTATGTAGAGTTCATACAACGTCTTGAGGGCATCTTTGGTACGAAAGGATGCGGTTTCTTCATTGCCATGTCCGTATTCAGCCAATGCCGCCGCCAGTTTACCCAGATCTTGACCTTTGAGCAGTCGCAATCCTTCCGAGCGTACCGCCTCCAACGCCACCGAATGATGCACCCAGTATTCCACAGCATCTTGTCGGGCCATCAGTGCTTCTAAATTGACTAAAGGCTGCCTTAGCCACATTTCCAGTAGCCGCTTCGCCATCGGTGTCAAACAGGGCTGACTCAACAAACTGGCAATGGAATTGTTGTGCGCCAAGCCACCCGTGTGCGCCGCCGCTCCTTCCCCTACGGGAGGCCACAAATGGATGGCTTGAGCAGCGGTCCGATCCAAGTACAGATGCGATTCCAAAACACCCGCTTGCAAGGTCTCTAATTCCACGTTGGTTTCATCCCACCATCCGTGGGCCTGCAAGAAAAACACCAAACCCTTGGAAACCGCCGAATTCCCGCTGACTTCCGTATCTCCGGCGACTTGCAAATACTGTTCTTCCGGCAACATATCTTTCAACACGGCGGGCAAGCGTTCCAGAGCGTTGGAAGACGCGGACCACGATGAATGATACTGAATAATGTTTTCCGCGACGGCCTCGTCGTCGGTTGTAACGAGTGAATATTCCGTTTGACGCGATTCGAGCCAGTGCAGTAATTTGGGAACGACAGTGTTGTTTTTGGGCATAGAGTCGGCGACATGAATGACGGAAATAGGCGCGAGACGGAGCAACAGGGCGTCCGTATGAAGAAAATCTTGTCGCGGATGATCCCAATACGAGTAATACGTCAAAATTTTGGCCTGCAGCACACAAAGAGTCACTTGTACGCGTTGACTGTAGAAAGGATCGGCATTATGGGCTCCCGTGGGCTTGGAAAGCACCAATGCGACCGTAGAATGAGTTGGTGAATCCGTCATTTTCGAATCTGAATAGCGTCTCTGCCCCGAAAGAATCGAACGTAATTTTTCTTCTTTCTATGCTGTTCCCTTCTTTCTCTACATTAAGGTGTTGAGAGAGCACTGTAGCTTCACTTTCGCAACGAATTATTGCATTTGTAGATAATACCGAATGCAATGGAGAAAAGTAATGGCTCTCCCTTTCGCACCTCTCGCGCCGCAAACCTCACTCCATCGTTTTTGGTGGGAAATCTCGCACGCAAGGCTCGTGTTTGTCGCGCCTGTCGGCCCATTTTGAACCGGCTGAAAGTACGTTGCACGTCAGCATGTCCATCGCGCGGAACGAGGTCCTCCTCCAGTAAGGTTAAAAGTAACAGCTAGGATCAACCTCCCATCTCCCATCATCGTAAATGCATTCAAATCTCTTTGGAGACTGGAATAACATTATTTGTCACCATAACCTTACTTTTCAATATTGTGAGAGTTACAAAACAGAAGGACGGAAAAAGGTGTACAAACGTGTGCTACCAATTACGTCGAAGAAAAAAATCATAGTTAATGACAGCGGACTTTCGTCTGATCGATTAAAGACAAAAAGACGTTGCTCGACAACTTCCCTGACAAATTCAGGCTAAAATACAGTGAAGCAAATTGAGATTCATCGAAGTTGGATCAAGAAAACGGTGTGGTCTCTCTAGCTCTAGCTAAAGACAAATACGGAGTACGGAGTAAAAATTCGTGCCGGTGAGAATTGGAAATCGGTCTACCAAGCAGGCGACCTCGAGAAAGAAGTCAGAGAAAAAGAGAAGAATCGGTGGGTAGGTTTGTGTTTGTTGGGTTCGAAGTTCGACTTTCGGATTGCGGACTATCCAGTTATGGATCGCCCAGATTGTCTTCTTTACTTTCCACTATGAAGAAAAAGATACGTTTGTCCTAAAAAAGACGTTGTGTGTGGCTCGATGCCTGCTTGCTGCTTGCAGATTGCTGATTGTTTGATGCCTGGATAGGGTCTAATGCAAGACACACGCTGATTCGAGACACTTTGATCGCTTCTTCTTTACTCCGACATCCGAGCTCCGAGCTCCGAGCCCATCACAAAGAAAAAAATTATTTTTTATTTTTATTTTTTTTTAAATAAAAAAAAGGCAAAGAGCTATAAGCTAAAAGTCACAAGTAACAAGTACTGTAGGCGGCGACAGATGACTCCTCTCACATGACGACTCAGTCACAGTCACAGTATTACAAGGTAAGTATTACCTACAGTATTACCTATTACGGATTACGGAGTACCTATTGCTCCCTAGATAAACAATTTAACTCATACTCGAAAATTAGATTGTTGATACCGTAGTAGAAACTCTAGAAAAATACCCTAACGAAAAACGAACAACGAACACGCCCTAAGGCATTCCGTGTTCCGTGTTCCGTATTTCGTAAGAGGTAAAGGACATAGTAGATATAGTAGGTAGATAGTAGATCATTAGTCATTAAGACCAACGGAGTAAAGCGAAAAAGACCGTTTTTCGGTTTTAGGTGTTAGGCTTATTTATATAAGGAGTAGAATGTAGAATCATGGATCATGGATCATGGACCATGGAATGATTAGTACTACGTAGAATTTAGAACAAGGAACCTGGAACATGGAACATGGAACATGGACACCGTATCGTACATAATGTATTATGGTTACGATGGAACATAAAATCGGGACAAAGGACAAAGATACGCGCTAACGCGCTACCCTATAGTCTTACGTGTCACTATACAGTACAGTACACGAGAGAGCCACCAGCCACCAGCCACCAAACACCAAAGTGAGAACCTGGAGACTGGAGAGGACGAGAAAGTGCTGCTTTGGCCCCTCCGATTTCCGATAGACAACTCGACAGCAAAATCTCATAATTCTTTACTCCAACTCTTTTCCGCCCATCACACTTTTGACGAGAAGCATGCCTCCATTTACCATACAAATCGAAGCTTCGGAGTCGTCGTCAAAGTCGCTTTCCTCGAGACACGATGGCGTAAGCCTTTCCGACCCATCGCAGTCAAACAACACCAACATACGTTCAGATGGTTCTACATCGAACGGAAGCTTCACCAAGGATGAAACCAAGGTCGTCAACCACACCAAGCTGCTTGTGTATGTCAGCCTACTTCTTGCCGGCGTTGCAATATCCATAACGGCCTATTTCTTCGCGAAAAACAAAGAACAGAACGATTTCGAAGCAGAGGTAAGCAAGACATTTGGTCAGTAAAGTCCTCTGATTTGAAGATGTTCTATACTCAATGAAGTCCTCGTGTTAACCGAACGACTTAAGTTTCGTGACCTGGCCTTAGAAACCATCGACTTGTCTGAAACAAATGTCGAAAACACAATGGGTCAAGTTCATAGTCTTGCCATTGCTATATCATCTCATGCGACTACCATGGACCAAGATGCCGTGTGGCCCAACGTCACACTCCCTCACTTCCTCGAGCGCGTCAGTGAAGCCGTATCTCTGACAGGATCCGAACTGATTGGTTTCATTCCTATTGTCCCAATCTCCCAGAAGAACTCCTTTGAAGAGTACGCTGCAGCGGAGTGGATTGAACACCACGAAGGAGAAATCCCCAAAACGATACACAACGTCAAGGGTGAAGCCGAGAGAGCGGAATCAGAAAAAGATACGACGCTCCATTATGGCAAGTTGCACCCCAAGCCAGCGATCTAGACATTGTCCTACTAGACATGGCAACTTTCTCCTGGTTTCATCTCCTCGAGCAGGATATTCTCAAGTCAAGCATACGGTCATGTCAGGTATTGTTGATGTCGAGTACTTGTTAAAAGCTACCCGGCCAATCGAATTGACAGAATGGCATCCACGCTCTGTTATCATGCAAGAGGTTTCCAAGAGCATGACAACCGGCGAGAGCGATACCGAAAATAGTAAAGAGCCTGGTGGTTTTGTTTTCGCTGTATTACCATGGAAGCAATTCTTCCAAAATGTCATTCCCCACGAGCTGCATGGATTCTTAGTCGAAGTCAATGACCACTCGCGGATCGATCGTCACATACCGGATAGACGGACACGACGCCACCGTCGTAGGAAATGGGAACATGCACGACTCCAAATACGACTACTTGCACATGAAGGCAAAGTTTGGCAGTTCCGCCCCAATATGATGGAGTGGAAACTTCAACCGATCACTGTCACTACATCATCGATGTGTATCCCACGGACGAGCTCAAGGAGCTGTACACGACGCATACCCCCGATTCTGTTCAAGGCCGGCTATTCTGGGCGTCTTCCTCTTTACCATCGGTATCTTCTTCTGCTACGACTGTGCCGGTAGAAAGGCGTCAAAGACGTATAGCGAGTATTGCGGCGTACAAACAACATCGTCAAGTCGCTTTTTCCCAAAAACGTACAAGAACGCATCATGGCGGAGGCAATAGAAGAGGCGGAAAAGGCGGAACAGGCCGGCAAACTCAAAGGAAAAGGAGCATACCATGTCAGCATGAAAGACCGGCTGAAAGAAACACTGGCAAGCTCCATGCAAGGTCATCAAGGTGATTATGCGCACAAAAATGTGCCGCCCCATAGCCGATCTTTTCCCTTCCAGGACAATCATGGTATGTAGCACTAAAGACGAATTAAACGCCGAAAGGTGACATACTGCGCCCAGTCCGCTCACCTTTTAATGATACTGTAATATCACACAAGTTCGCAGATTTGGTCGGTATGTATGAAGATTAAGCAGTTTCACAACGTTTTGTGATGTATCTTTCGAAGCTCACATTCTTAACGCTCATCCGTCAATTTTAAAATAGGCTTCACTGCGTGGAGTTCGATGCGCGAGCCTGCACAAGTCTTCCTACTTCTTGAAACGATCTATTCAGAGTTCGATTTGATCGCACATAAAAGACGAAGTCTTCAAGGTCGAGACTGTTGGAGACTGCTATGTCGCTGGCATGTGGTCTTCCGGATCCTCGTCGTGACCATGCTGTTGCCATGGCCCGCTTCGCTAGAGATTACATTGGGGCCTGACACCGGAGAACTCGGACTGAGAATCGGATTGCACAGTGGACCAGTGACGGTAAGCCTTTTGTATTTTCTTGATAACTGCCAACCTCGTATTTGCTAAGTTGCCCTGCGCTTCAACGACCATTGACAGGGAGGGCGTTCTTCGAGGGCGACAAGGCACGCCTTCCAGCTTTTCGGAGACACAATGAATACCACCGCCCGTATCGAAACAACGGGAAAGAAAAACATGATCCACATCTCCGAAACAACGGCCAACATCTTGCAAGCATTCGGAAAAGGTCACTGGACCAAATTGCGCTGAAGACAAGGTCAATGCCAAAGGCAAAGGAGAAATGACCACGTACTGGCTCGTCAAGACGGACGGGCCAAAGTCGACATCTTCCGGAATCTCGTCCAGCGACGGTACCGGAACTGGTCAAGAGGACGATGTCGACAGTGTGGACGCAAGAGCAGTTTTACAACACAAACAAGTCCATCTTTCAGATTCAGGCATTGTAACAGAAAAAGCCCTGCGCCTAGTCAAGTGAAACGCGGATGTCATCGGCAGGATTCTCAAGGATGTCATGCAACGGCGACAGGCGCTTTATGTCTCGGCCGACCTCGACGCGGTCCGTCGAATAGAAAAGGACGCTTCCATCGGACAGGTTTTCGAAGAAATCACTGAAATCTTGGACCTTCCAAAATTCGGACGCTGAGGCAACGGCGCGTCAAAGTGCACTCACTCCCATCACGTTAGATCCGAAGGCAGCCGAGCAACTCGAGGCCCACGTCCACGCGAATTGCCACATTGTACCATGACAACCCGTTCCATAACTTCGAACACGTCAGTCATGTCATCATGTCCGTCACCAAACTTTTTCTCCCGCATTGTTGCTCGAGGTCTCCGGAGATAATCGTGCCCTCCATGATCACACCTACGGTATCACATCGGATCCGCTGACGCATTTCGCCGCTGTCTTTGCAGCTCTCATCCATGATGTCGACCACCAGGGTGTCACCAACGCCACTCGTCGACGAAAACAATCCCTCGCCACCGTCTACAACAACAAGAGCGTCGCCGAGCAGAACTCGGTGGACATTGCTTGGTCGCTCCTCATGGACGATGCCTTCATTGATTTCCGCAACTGCATCTACACGACCCCGGCAGAATATCGTCACTTCCGGCAGCTCGTTGTCAACTTGGTCATGGCGACGGACATCATGGACAAGTCTTTGAGTCAGGCTCGCAAGGACCGTTGGGCCAAGGCTTTTTCCGACAGCAGCGACGAGTATGGTAGTTCGTTGAATACCATGGAGGAAGAAATGGAACGCAATGTCAATCGCAAGGCGACCATCGTCCTTGAGCATGTCATTCAGGCGTCGGATGTCTCCCACACGATGCAACACTGGCATATCTACCGCGAAATGGAACGCGCGTCTCTTTGAAGAGATGATGAAGGCCTACCGTCAAGGACGCACGCAAGTTAACCCAGCTGATCGTTGGTACGAGGGTAGAAGGGCTTCTTTGACTTTTACATCATTCCTCTAGCGAAGAAGCTGAAGGATTGCGGTGTCTTTGGTGTTTCCAGCGAAGAATACTTGAATTATGCTGAGACGAATCGCAAAGAGTGGGAAGCAAAGGGTGAAGCGCTTGTTGCAGAGATGGTTGCCAAGCTCGATGCGGAACATTATTCCCAAACCGTTCATAAAATAATAGCTCCTTATTCGGCAATTACAGCGACGTCACTTCGGCTGGATGGATATGCTTCACCATTTAGTAAGCAAAAAGATCCCTTCCTACTTTTTTATAATAAAGCATCATCCAGTGTTAGTAATATCATAAAGCTTGTCTTCAAATGAAAGCATCGCCGTCCAATCAGCGCAATATTTGCATCGACTGGACGTTGTTTTGGACCCGCAGTTCCGAAGTAATTGTAAAAAGGTTACCAGGATAATGCTATTTCCCTAGCGATGCGAATCGGTAGCTGAAAGTTTTGTAGCTTCTTGATCGGATGTCGCAACAGCCAGCCTGTAAGAAAAGACAAGAGAACCAAGCAATCTGTGAGTCATGTCCATATTTCAAATATTAAAAAAAATACAAATTTTCCGTTTCGTACCATTCCCCCCGATCCCGGCCGTGTTCATCTTCAAACTGCACTGCCTGTTCGTACAGAGCATCGAAGTCATCTGACAATTGGACACGCGAGTTCTTGGCGAAATAAACGCCTTCATCCCATTGTGAGTAAGTAATTCCCTCTCCACTGACTAATTTTTCAACTTGTCGCATGACGCTTTTCAAATTCTGCGTACTGAGTTGTTCTTGCGTATGCAAATAGTCTTCCAAATCGTCCATCCACGCCACTTCTTGACGCAATTGCTGACGCTGTTCGGCGGTGAGGGCCGTCGTATTGTGCACAATACGACGCTTCTTGGTTTTCGCACGAGAAATAGCGCGATCGATGTCTCGATGATCATAATCATTCAGCGCTTGCAATTGTGTCGGTGTTTTGCTTTGACGCGCACTCCGTCGCACGACGACCGGTGCTTCCTCTTTGACCACAGATCTTTTACGTGTAGAAGGAGACACTGCTTTCTTTTCAAAAGTGCAAAACTCGCTTGATCCAAGCCTTTGGCTTTCAAATGTTCTTGATTGTATCGAATGTTCGCGGCTCGCATTTCTTCGTACGTGTTGTAATAAACACCATCTTTGGACAAGTGTTGTTGTGTCGTCGACGCATCGTTTCCAAGAACCATGATGCAAGCAGGAATAATAAGAAGGGGAACGCACGAGTAGTCTAGGTTGTAAGTCGAGACGACTAAAGTTTGTTGTTGAGCTCTCCATGAATCTCATGAGCTCTCGTCCATTGACGCAAATAAACTGTTTGGCATTCTTTACGTCCGTTGCGTCCGCGCGAGCCACGCAAAAAGCATCGCAAGCAAGACACACAAACACGCAAAAAAATTTTCTGTGATCGTCAACATACCACACATCCAGATTTTCTGGAGAGATAAAAACCACGTCCCCCAATCATTTTCCCACTTTTTAGAAACTAGAACGAAGAATCACTTTTCGCCCAGATTATCTTCCGGACATGTGATCAAATTCCAGGTTTTCTTGCTAGATTTTGTGCGGGGACGTAAAACCACAAACCACTGCAAGTCATTACAAAATGTGAGTGAATAGACCACACGTAACACTAAAAGAAGATGTTTGACGGTTGATTGTTGCTTCGGTCGCTGTGAAAGAGGAAACGAAGCAGAAACATTTACCCGTAATTATAATTTTATTCGCAGTTGAATGACAATGGACGGATGCGAGAGATGCAAAACGGAACCCTTTGTTGTTCGGTTTATGATTCATGACAACTGTACCATCCAGTCTTGGTTGGCGTAAACCAACACTCGGTTGCATAGTGAAATTTCACGATGTCGATTTTTCTCTAATTTTCGACGTAAAAATAAAAAACTTTAACACAAGTAGTTCAGAATCATCATTGCTGCGACTTTGTTTACCCGTAATTATAATTATATTCGCAGTTGAATGACAATGGACGGATGCGAGAGACGCAAAACGGAACCCTTTGTTGTTCGGTTTATGATTCATGACTACTGTACCATCCAGTCTTGGCTGGCGTAAACCAACACTCGGTTGCATAGTGAAATTTCACGATGTCGATTTTTCTCTAATTTTCGACGTAAAAATAAAAAACTTTAACACAAGTAGTTCAAAATCATCATTGCTGCGACTTTATTTACCCGTAATTATAATTATATTCGCAGTTGAATGACAATGACAATGGACGGATTCGAGGGACGCAAAACGGAACCCTTTGTTGTTGGGTTTATGATTCATGACTACTGTACCATCCAGTCTTGGCTGGCGTAAACCAACACTCGGTTGCATAGTGAAATTTCACGATGTCGATTTTTCTCTAATTTTCGACGTGAGAATAAAAAACTCTAACACAGGTAGTTCAAAATCATCATTGCTGCGACTTTATTTACCCGTAATTATAATTATATTCGCAGTTGAATGACAATGGACGGATGCGAGAGACGCAAAACGGAACCCTTTGTTGTTCGGTTTATGATTCATGACTACTGTACCATCCAGTCTTGGCTGGCGTAACCAACTCTCGGTTGCATAGTGAAATTTGTTGTTCGGTTCTCGGTTCATGACTACTTTACAATCCAGTCTTGGCTGGCGTAAACCAACACTCGGTTTCATAAGGCTTAGTGGAAATTCGAGGTGGGCATGTTCATCGGTCAAGGCAGAGTAGACTAGACCTATATCTACTGTTCGGGGTAAAATGATTTGATCTAGCAACGTTCAAACACATCACGCCAAGATTTTCTGGACAAGCAGTTATTTTTTGTATTGAAGAGGCAAGTGACATACCGCGCGTGAATCTAAGTGGTAAACCCGCCCGCCCAGATTATCAGGGCGGGCGCAGACACATCTCTTACAGAGTTTCTGTGGATGTAAAACTAAAACTTGCGCAAATATTCTGTGAACGTGAAAACATCCCACATCCTCATTTTCTGGAACGCGATAACATCCCAAGCGATGACACCGTTTTCAGATTTTCTGGATACATAAAAATAAGGGAGGTCAAAGAACGGCACATCATTACTCCATTACTGGTACTGTACTACTAGGGGGGTCTATGTATTTTTTATCGTCCGTGCCCCTACCCTGGTGTATTTTCACTCCAACAGATGGAAAACAGTATTGCCAGTTTGTCATTCATTCTAAACTCTCCCTGTATAAACTAGTTTCCTATGAAGATACGGAGGACTATTATCTTGCGACGGCAATTGACAAGCCGTTTCTTCTCGACCGAACGACAGCGTCGCCTTCCCGACGATGGCAAAGTGTTGCAACACTTTTTATCCGATGCCCAAAGTCCGTCTACTGCTACAACTACATCATTGCAACCTTACCGTGGGACGTTTCATATCAAAACGTACGGATGTCAAATGAATGTTAATGATACGGACATTGTACGGAGTGTTTTGTTTCAGGCGGGATGGCAGGAAACCTTGCAAGAACATGACGCCACCGTCTTATTGACCAATACATGTGCGATTCGGGAAAACGCGGAAACGAAAGTATGGGATCGCCTGAAACAGTTGCGAGCACTGCAACGCAAATCTTCTTACAATAGAAATGCCATTGTGGGGGTTCTTGGTTGCATGGCGGAACGCCTGCAACAGGATTTGCTACACGACAATTTGGCCGATTTAGTCGTCGGGCCCGATGCGTATCGTGATTTGCCTCGTTTGTTGAATACTTTACTCGATGAAGAAGAAGACCAGGCATTTAATGTACAACTCAGTTTGGAAGAGACGTATGCCGATATTCAACCCGTCCGACGATCGAAAGAGGATGTCAGTGCCTTTGTTTCCATTCAACGGGGATGTGCGAATCGATGTAGTTTCTGTATCGTACCCTTCACCAGAGGACACGAACGCAGTCGGCCGAAGCAGAGTATCTTAGACGAGATACAACAATTGCATTTTGAAGAAAAGGTTAAAGAAGTCACGTTGTTGGGACAAAATGTTAATTCCTATCATGATACCAGTGAAGCAGCGCGACTCGCACGTCCCCATCAGGATTATCGCATGTCGAATGAAGGTTTCCGCTCCCGAATTCGACGACAAGATGCCGGGTACTTTTTTGCCGATTTGTTGGCAGCCGTCAGTGACATTTCTCCCGAATTGCGGGTACGCTTCACATCACCGCATCCCAAAGATTATCCCACTACACTGTTGACACTCATGGCCGAACGGCCCAATATATGTCAACATCTGCACATGCCGGCGCAGTCGGGATCGACCAGTATGCTGCAACGCATGAAACGCGGCTATACCCGAGAGGCCTATTTGCAATTGATGGATGATGTTCACACCATTCTACCCGATGTGGCCATTTCGTCCGATTTCATTGCCGGATTTTTGTGGAGAAACGGAAGAAGAACACGCGGATACGCTCTCCTTAATGGAACACGTCCGCTACGATCAGGCGTACATGTTTGCGTACAGTATGCGTGAAAAGACGCACGCGCATCGGACGATGCACGACAATGTACCGGAGGATGTGAAACAACGGCGTCTCCGTGAAATCATTGATGTTTTTCATCGCACTGTGCAGGCGAAGAATGAAGAACGAGAAGTGGGTCGGCTTCGACTCGTTTTGGTGGAAGGTGAATCGAAGCGGAGTCAACCGGGCAATTTGCGTTGGCATGGACGGACCGATCAAAATAAGCGGTTGGTGTTTGCGGTGGCGGAGGATAGACAATGCTGGACTGATGATGATTTGTTTGGGCAAGCAGGATTGTTAAAGGATCAAATCCCGAAAGCGACAGGCCGCATAGTGCCGGGTGACTATGCTGTTGTGGAAGTGACCGAGGCGAAAGGTCACACCTTACGAGGCAAGCTATTGTGGAAAACCTCGCTCGCTCGGTTCGAGGCATCGGGGCTGTCCGGAATCGATAGGGACAGCAAGGAGCGAGCTGCTTCCGTTACGCGTCAACTGAGTCTGCCAACGGAACCTTCCGCTAGGTTGGTGCAGTGTTAGAGCATAGCTGTTAGTAATGAGGACGACTGAGATACAGCTACGCAAGTCATGAATCATGATCTTCCCGAACCAGAGTGTCATTGAAATCTTAACGTTCTGCTGGGTTGTTAAGCCCCTGATGACGTTGAATACAAATGCATTCATAATTAGCAGCATTTGCGACACCGTCCTATTATATTTTACTATAGGCCCAAAGTGTTGTCCGCCACGATTGCATTTCAGTCATGAATCAACTCCATCGTTCCGAGCCAGCCTGTGATTGAAGGTGTGTTCGTTCTACTAGACTAATAAGCCATCGTTGCGTTAAGGCAAATGTATTATGCTTGGCAGCATCGGCAAAATGTTCCTTGCTTTTCCAGGTCGGATAACATACCCTTGTGAAGCGATGTTTCCGTCTTTACTATACTCCAAAGTGTAGATTATTTACTATACTCTAAGTGTCTATTACTATTTGTCCGACTGGATTTTGTTGATAAGTCATGAATGACATGCCACGTGACGAAAGACGTGATGTTTTGATGTTGCGAGATAATGCGAGATCTCTTTATCCTTTCAAAAACACAAAACCAACAGAATAACACAAATCGAGAACCCATTGTTGCGTAAAGCATCATGGTAGCCGCACTACCCGTTCTTTCTTGGATCGGCGCGGCGGTAATAGGCACCGCACTCTTTGACAAGTTCCTGAAACCCAAAGTGCCCTTTTACAAATTACAAATCGATCGTTTGCCACGTTTGCGCTACCTGGATGGACAATGGAAGACGCAATTACCGACACGAGTCACACTGTTCAATGAAAATTATGTATCCATTGATATTTATGCAGTTTCATTTGATCTATTTTATGCCGATTGGTGGGATGGCAGTTTACATCACCTCGCACGTGTCGAAGATCGCCATCAACAAGTCGCAACAAAGGTTGACCTGCCCTGTACATCGGCTTCGACCGACTGTACTTCATCCTCAATAAAACAACCTCCCGTTTGGCAAATACAGCCGCGGTCAGACTTTGACTTTCAAGACGACATGTATGTCGTTTTATCGGCTTCTCTGTATGAACTCCTGACATCCTACCTGTTCACCATGACATCCCAATTATGGAAAGGCAGTGGACAGCTGGTATTACCTTCTACGGGTGTCGCACACTTGCAAGTCGGCAAGATTCCCGCGACTGTCGCTCTCCTTTGTGACAATGTCGTGAATACCTGGGCCATGGCGGTCGAAGCCTTTGAGTGTCAGTTTCAAGACATTCAATTGGCGTGGGCCGATTTGGACGAGACGGCGGAAAAGACCATGCAGAAAGCATTGAATTGGCCTTTATTTCCAGAAACGGGAGGATTCTTCCTAAAGGAATGGACCACCACGACCGATGATCAACTGGATGCGTTTCGGATCGTCACGCTCGAAGATCCCGAAGTGGCGGTGCAATACTAAACAGTCAATGGACCGGTATAACAAAAGGCCATGAACATAAGTCAAATAATTCTGTATGATAAGCTACCGCAAATAAAATGGAACGTGCAACATGCTCTACTAGTTTCATTCATTAAATCGCGCTGCAACACTCAATTAAAGCCCCGCCTCTTTCTTTAGCTTTTCAAACTCATCGTCCACTGCCTTGTTGTCACTTTTTGCCGACGATGAACTCGATTCTTCCTTGGCAGGATTGAGCATGCCCTTCAATTTATTCAATTCATCATCGACACTAGACGCCGCCTCCAGCAGTTTGAATTGATCCTCCAACGACGACTTACTACCGGGAAGTGCCTTGGACATTTCCGACGAAATTTCAGCCGCGGCTTCCAACGCTTCGACTTTTTCTTCCATTCGTTTGAAAGCATCCATACTGGTCGAGCCCGTCAAACCCGTCAACATGTCGTTGACTTTCTGTGTCGACTGTGCCGTTCGCGCGCGTGCCACCATTTGTTCCTTCTTCGACTTCGCATCCAATATAGCACTCTCTAACGTTTGCATCCCTTCATATAGTTTATCGATACTGCTCGCCTGTGCATCAATTTGTGACTGTAACGATGCCGCTTCGTCCAATTGTTGTTGTCGTCGCGTCAAGGCCTCCTTGGCCAATCCTTCGTTCGACGCCTTGAGGGCAAGTTGCGCTCGTTTGTACCAATCTTCCGCGACCGCGTCGCATTGTTCTTTTGTTTCAATAAACGACGTTGTGTGGCGGTGACTTCGGCGTACGATTGACGGACACTGACCAAGTCTTTCTACAAAGGTGGGTTGAGGGTGGGTCGAACGTGTTGCGGATCGAACAATGAGACAGTTGCCTATGGACGTATAGGAAAGCCCTTGATTCATTCGACTACACGTACCTGCATATCTTCTACAGCTTGCGTCATGATCTTTTCGGGATCTTCTAAATTTTTGAGAATATTGTTGAGGTTCGATTTGGCGACACGAGTGAATCGATCAAACAAATTCATTTGCAAAGCTGTCGACGACGAAGGAACCGAGACACTTGGTCGAGATACGAAGCTACTGTGCGGAACCACAGTGAAAGCATTGGCGGTTGCCAACAAGAGCGTTGTCAATCCGAATCGCACCATTTTGAAAGAAGGGAGAACGGATGGGTATGGGTCGTGAAAGGTAAGTCGATGGCGTGTAATAGAGAGCTATTTTATAAATCGTCAACAAGACTCTCTCCGGATGCTCTTCCGTGCGGCACAAGATAGAGTCAGATTCTATTGACGCGTGTTCGAAACAGACAAGAGTGTCAAGTCGTCCTTCCAATAATGGAAACGTTGCAATAACTACTCCGGAGTAACACACAATCGCGACAACGCGATGGCACGCGATCGACGACGAGATTTTTTCAAGGCAAGGGGTGATGACGTGGAAGTCCGTGCCGCGTACGTCCGTAAAAAATTTTCGGACACTGCTTACTATCTCTGGAAGTGTAGTCTTGTGGATTTTCGCATTGAATAATCGAAACCGGACCGACAGTTGATTACAAAATGTATCGTACCGGCACCGCATTCTATCTGAGTGCTATCTCTACAGGAAGTTCAGTCGTGGTCTACGCAAATCAACATATTGATCCTATAGTGGGTATTGCAGCCTCCCTCATAAAGTACCGTCTACATTCCATCACTCCGAAAGATACTTTTGGCGTCGCATTATAGTTGCATTTGTTCCGGCGTTTCGATTTCTACGTGTTTTCACGTAGATCGAGTAAGCTTTTCCATTGACACCTCCCCGATCTTTTTTTCTCGTTCCTTTTGCATTATTGACAGGCTCTCATATTAGTTGCAGGAACTATTGTTCGCTCTGTTGCTTTCAACGACGAAGTCGCTCGCTCTGCCCTCTCAACATGATGTCCCCTTTTGCTCGATTTACGGCTACCAAAGTTGCATCCCGGTAAGTGCATGTGTAGAGAGATCTTCGTGAATCTGATTTGCAAAGATGTGAATCATCGTTGTCGTTTGTCTTGCCCGTTCAAATTTATCCGGTGCATTCCTACACACATTCTTGTCATTGAAGTATTAGCTTGCTGCTACTTCATGATGCATGCTGTCATTATTTACTCATCATGCCTTTCCTCATATTTTTTTCTCCAGAGTCGTCGTCGCTACGCGCGCGCAAAGCACTTTGGTAGCCGTGCCCAAGAAAAACTTTTCAAAGGACTGGTTGAGTGACCCCTCGACGTATCCCTTGATTGCGATCATGTCGATTGCTGCCAGTGGGTGTGCGGGTTTCATGGCGTACAAGCTGACGTATTGTCCCGATGTTCGTATCACGAACAAGACCAAGGTAAGAGCGAAAACAATCAATGGTCTGTTACTTTTATATACACTTGTATTCACACTCGTTCTCTCCTCAGGGTAAAGTTCTTCGTGATTGGTAGGCATTGCCTGCAATTAACTACATCGTAAGGAAAAACTAGTCAATCAAGTTGAGTGCACTAATGTTTCTCTTTAATATGTCTATCAATGTGTGCTGTATCCACTAGTTTGGCTGTATTAGACTCCTTTCGTGTCGTGTGACTTGTTATTGAACAAACAACTGGTTCTTTCAATGGGCTTGCATTTGGACTGTTAGATTAAGCCTCGAACAAAAGTGCATGAACTGAAACGTTTAGTAGACTTCTTGAATGCTCGACGCTTCCTTGGATGTTGAATGTCAACGGATGGAATAAGCGAAAGAATTTGTCATTGTTATACTTGTGTGCCTTCTTTTATACAGGTCCTCCTGTCTCGCTGAGAGCATTGCCTAGCACATCCAAATATTGTTTCAGGTCGTCGGCTCCGACACCAAGTGCTATTCGAACGGCATCATAAATTAAGAATTGGAGACTCACAAGGAGCATATAGAAAACGAGACGTAGAGGCAATCCCCGGAAAAAGCCCGCTGGACCATCCCGTTCCAATACCAGCTGACCGGCCGCCAATGGACTCATATTCGACTTGGTCTTTTCATTTGACTGATCGTTACGTCGGCGGGGTTACTGACGATAGCTGCCACGATACCTCCCAAAATTCCACCCACTAAACTAATTCCCAACGACAGGTTCAGCTCTTCTTTAGCAGCCGGAAAGACGTTGTACAAGTAGGTTGTGCTCAAGTCGAAAACGGTAAACTTGGCTGCAGCAAATGGGATCTCTTTGGCCAACACAACTGGCACAGCAGAAAACAGAGAGAGAAATCCTTCTTCCGCCACCATTCTGTTGTAAACTGCCAAGATATTCGGAGCATAGTCTTTTTGAAAGACGGATCGGATCCTTACAGCCTCAAAGGGGCTGATGACGAAGGACCCAAGAAATGCTCCGACGGAAGCCGCGGTCAAAATGATTGGGACTTCAAGCCCTGCACTCGCTGGACCCGCGAGCTCAAAAAGGAAACGTCTGGTATATTCGGTCAGTGAATATGATATGCCTCCCCATGTTAGAAAGCCCAATAACGTCGGTACCCATCCAGTAAAAAAAGCCGGTCGGACCGGAGTCGGCAAGTACGCGCTTGAAGGCTTCGATAACATCCGGGTAGCTCTCCGGATCCGTTTGGACCTTGACATCCACATGAGAGCAAGAACAAAACATCTAAGCAAGGAGCTCGGGAAGTACATACCTTCGTTTTCACAACGTCAATCGGCGTTAAAGCGAGATGGACCCCTCCACAACAGATAGCTCCTGAAACAACAAACCGTAGGAATGATCCAGCTCCAAGCTGCATATCTCGCTCGATTGGTGATCTCCCTCGAGGACCAAAATCGGGTTCGAAGATGACTGACGTGTCTTTCACGAAACTTTTACCGGTGTCACTGTACTCGGGGTCAACAGCTAGAGTGTATCTGTTCAAGTCGGGTTCAAAAACTAAACCCACTCCACCAGGAAGAAGCTGAAGAATTTGTGTTGACGTTGATCTCGAGTTAGTTCCAAAGGATGGTAAGATATCTTCCAAGCTACTGTCAGCGGACCTGATGGTACGTGGCTTGTAGATTTCGGCGGCACTCGGATTCGGAATGGCCGAACCACTTTTCAAGATTTTTTGTTTAGCTTGAACAAAGTCGTCCTCGGATTGAAAAGCACTAAAAACGTCTTTTTCTGCCACGGGATAGGCTAGGACTTGAACAGGATCATCGTAGCATCCTCTTCCAAAACATCCACTGCTACCGCTACCTCGCCTAGCAGCGAAATTTATAATCGATTCCACGGAGTTGGGGTCACTTGGGTTTGGCATTTTCGCCCTCATCTCTTTGGTTGGTATTGATGTGGCAGGAAGCGGCTGATCTGGGGAGATCACTCGAGCCATGAGAGGATCGTTCATGTTGACACGCGCTGTAAGAGGCGGAGGTTCCACATAAACCTCAATAGGTTTCTCGCACGCGTATCCTGTTCCGTTGTTTGTGATTAGAATATCAGAAACTTCATACTCCAACACAGCAGTAGCCGTAGCCGTCACTCCCCCGTTTTGCACGGAAGTTTCGGGTGGCGCAATACAAATTCGAATGATTTCTTTTCAGTGTAACCAGAGCCAGGATTCAGTAGCTGAATTCGTTCGATACGTCCTTTGTTGGGACCACCACGAAAAAGAAATGCTTTGGCTTCGGCTACTTCTCCTTGTTCTCCACTCTCAAACCGTAGACTAGCAGGTGGGGATATTGTTACTTCAGGCGGCTTGGCATAGCCTGCACCCCTGTTGACGACGTCGATCCTCAAGATTTTCCCATTGGGCGATAGAATGGCTCGTCCAGTAGCCGTCTGGAAGGACTCTCCAGCGTCGGGTGGAGGAAACCGCACCTCGGGAGGACCATAACCAGGGGCGTAGCCGGACCCAGGATCCAAAATACGGACGGAGGAAATACTGCCGTTGTCTATAGCTGCCAAAAGTTTGCTGATTTCATCGACTGGTTGGTTTTTCTCCATCAACGCAAACAAAAGCGCAATTTGTCGACGAGCCTCTTTGATTTCTCGTTCCATCCGCGCCTCCTCTTTTTCAGATAAAGGTGACAAGCCATCTTTCTCTCTGGATTTTCTCAGCGCGTCGGTCGACGGACAATATCTTTCCAACAGAGATTGCAAAAGGCGACGAGGTCCGTCGTCTTTGCACGATATTCTTGCAAACCCACTTCGACACTCGCGGAGAATGCGCCAAACTGATTTAACCGAAATTTGTTGACCTCTTCTTCCGATGCTGTAATAGGAATTATTCTCGCTCGCTCGTACCACCACTTCTGACAGGCCTTGTCGAAGCAAAGAAGAAAACGACTCAAATATGTGACGAAACGGACATTGTAACCATCTTTTTCCACATCAAATACTGTCACTCCAGTTCTTTTGTTCACAGGGGTGGCTTCCCATTTTTCTAACGTTGCTGCATTCGCAGCGTCTGTCGCTCCGAGCACACTCGCTGCAGAAATTAGTGACGAGGCAAAGAATAGACGCCGTGATGCAGAGTCCTTGTTTTTAGGCTCGGGTTTGTTGGAAGAAAATTCCTGGTGGCTTTTAAAAGCATATCTGCAGCTTGAGTAAGCTGATTTGCTGAGAAGTCGTCCTTCTTATCTTGCTGAATATCCTCGGTCAGTAACCTGGCTTTCATCGGTATCCATTTCGTCGCACAGCCCCCTCGCTTCATTCGGATCAGTATTCTTTCTTGAAACCTTCTTGTTTCGCTCATTGAAGAATGTATGATAGGATGAAGATGACTTTGAGCCGAAAGAAATGCCGTTGCTGATGAAAGAAGACAAAAAGTCATCAAGGACAGCATGGCCAAGCGCACCCTATGAGTATCAGCAGGATTGACTTTACAGCCTGCCCTCAAATCCAGCCGCCGTCTCATGGTAGACTGTTACCCCTTTTCAAACAATTGTTCACTGCTTGGAATGCCGACTTTCTCACAAACAAGTTCTTTTTGCGCTGCAGTCGTAGGTCTCTCGTCGAAGATCGGTGTTTATTGTGTTTTGCTTTCTTGCGTGTTGTGGCACTGTGCCGACGTAGCTGCAACGGTCACAAAACACGAGTCACACCTACAGTTTATTTGGGTATGGAATTGTTATTTAACGGTTGTTTACCGCTTTCGCTAATAAAATAACGCGATCGATTCGGTGTGACTACTTTATGCAGGATAGAAAATTACAGCCACGTGTCACGTCGTCACGCCATTTTGGGCTAGAGTTTAGCTATGAAAGCAATTTAATCACCGTACTCCGTAGTCACCTGTATTTGATTCAAGACAAGTTCAAATCGATTTAGCGCACTGTTACGTCCTCCTCCGCGGGAATTCGCTCTATTTCAATCCGAGGCATCCTTATACCTGATTCCGACGACTCGACCACCTCTGTGACTTCAATGTCATCCTCTGTTTCTTCTGCTGCTTTTCCAGTGGTTGCGTCCAATTCTGGCCACCAAAGTGGTAAGTATGGCAAATATCTATATTCACGATCTCCAATCCTAATTTTGTTTGTATGTGACCATTGGCCACCCTCCAAAAGACCCACAGCTTCGAGGCGCATCAGGGCCAAGACAACATTCGTCCCCTTCACTGGAGGACTGATGATTTTACCTATTGTTTTGTCAGTAGCCGTGTCCACCAATTTCGCCCCCGCTGTACAATCTTCTTCAATTTCTTTGACGCGCTGTCGCGATCTCTCCAACGCTACTTTCAGTTCCATGGCCGCTTTCTCGTCCACAGCGTCGGTCGACGGTTCAATCGATCCAGTGGCGATCGCCACGAGGTTTCCTGCCGTGAGAACGGAGAGGCGGGGAAGACGAGTGGGTAAATACTGCAATTCCTCGGGTGTAAATTTGCTCCGCTCTCGGCCTTCTTGTAAATTTGCCGCAACTCGCCATGGAGATGGAACATCCGTATGAGGATCCAATAGCATGAGAGGCATGATTCGTTTGCGCAGAACGCCCGTATGATGCACTCGAGCCGTCAGTTCCTGACCCAGATAACAGCCCTTATCAAAACTCACAGCGTTCAAATGTTCCTGATTGGATTCCAAGGCAACCAAACCCTTCAATTCGGAGCCTTCGGCGACACCTGCTAAACGACGAACCAGTTCGTAATTCCCGGGCATGGAAGGAAACGTACTCTTCGCAAGGGCATCGGAAAATTGTTGCACGGTGATATGGCGCGGACTCTGATCTCCTGGCAGCTGCAACACTCGCATTCCCAAACTGGGATGGCGCGGGTCGAGTCCGGCCAAGAATCCGTCCGGTGTGCCTTGACTATTCAATGTTCCGTAAATGACGGCCGCGGCCATGTCTTCCGTCCGATCGGTAATTTCTACCTTAGTTCGTCGCATTTTGAACAGTTTCATATGCTCCAGTAGTTCATGAACAGTGTCATTGCTGACTTCGACGTAATATTGTTCTTCATTCAACTTCCACAGTAACGAATCCGTGACAATCCGACCTTTATTATCGAGAAAGCAAGTGGCGCGGAGTTGATCGGTGAATTGCACATCGGGATCTGTTTCGGGCTGCATATGACGCGGAATACCCGGACGGATTGTACCCTTCTTCTCGGGCCGAGGAGGATTGGGTGCGCTTCGCAAATCGGAAGTCACCAAGTTCTGCAAGAACGATGTAGCGCCAGTGCCCGCGACCGACAAAATGCGACGGTAATGAGGCTCCAAAATTTCGTGTCCTCGTCCCCAGAGGCGACCAAAATTGCCAGTAACTGTTGTAATGGAAGGAGGCATCCTTTATTTAAGTTTAAAGCTGTAATATCGCACGGATACCTGAGACTATGAATGATAAAAGGATGAATGAGATGTTATTGTTGTGATCGAGAGGAACGATCAAGAACAAGAACACTATATACTGTACAAAAGGGCGGAGGTTCGTCGTGCGCCCGTCCGTTGCTCGTTTGCGGGCTCGTCGGTCGTCACTGTCGCACTACGAATGACCAATCAAGGTGAAAGTTCCGTTGTAGCGCGTGACGTCAGTAAAACTACACATCCACCTACAGTCGGGAAAACTTCGTTCCGTGGCCGCTGTAAACGTCATCATTTTTCGCCTTTTCACTTTGGTTGGTGACCACGTTGACCCGCAAAAGACTTGCCACCGTCGGCATTCGGCATCTGCTCTTGCCTTTCGTCGAACAATTGCTGCTTATTGTTATTTTCCAGACGATACCATTTAAAGACATTTAATAGCATCATGAACGCCTTGACTCGTGCCGCAACCACCACTCTTCCTCGGTACGTTCGATATATCTTGCAGTAGGGATTTGTCGGAATTTTGCGTTCTTCGCTTTTATTTATTTATCACGAACGATCGCTTGCATTCTCGTGTATTCGTTGATGGCTCGAGAGAACAAGTAACTCATCACACTAAGAACTCCTCTATACTCCTTCACTCACTTATTGCAATATCCTTCTTTTAATGACACAGAGCCCGCAGTGCCGTGCGCATGCAGAGCACCATGCCCCAAGCCGAGTCGTTCCAAAAGACCTGGTTGAGTGATCCTTCGACGTACCCCATCATGGTGATTCTCGGTGGAGCTGTTACGGGATGCACGGCCTTTGCCACCAACAAGTTTGCGACCGATGGTAATGTGCGTGTCTCCAGCAAGGCCAAGGGCAAGGTCATTCGCACCTGGTGAAGAAAACGCACAATGCTTCTGGGTAAACGGATGTTACGAAATAAGCAGTAATAATTCTGTGGTTGTAGATGAAATCATTAGCGACCAGTCAGTTCGTTCCGTGCAGCTCATGTTGTGTCGCTTCCTCGTATTTGATCGGCTTTTGCGACGACTAGCTAGTTAGTTAGCACATGGAATACATAAGTCAGTCCCTCTTTTCACATCACGATGACTCGCAAAGTAAATGGTGATTGAGGTCTGCAGCATCAAGTGAAATGAAGTAGACTAGAGCGAATCATGTTGCATCGACACTCGTCTCCACGAATACAATAATTCTGGGATCTACGTCTATCCACCGTGGTGGAAATCGTAGAAAGACATTTTTATATCCCGGATTATACTCTTACAACCATCAACAGCTATCGTATTCGGCATCACAGTGTAAAATGTTGTTCGTCAAAGTTTTTACGCTAAATTTCATCTCTTTCTAAGGATCCCATTGTCTTCTTCATTTCAAACGGATGAATCATTTGATATCGTGTAGAATTTGGCAAGGAAAACTTGCCATGACAAAGCTTTTGTGAAGCAGTGATCCGGGACAAAAAGTAGTCAAGAAAAGGGTTGGGTGGTCGAACAATACTGTCACTTTCCAATCAGAGTCGATTATTGCTCTATGACATGCATTAGCGATGTAGGGCAATGTAATGTAGACATTGGTGTCCAAAAAGACGCGAAAAAGGGTGTGCTCGAAAATACACAATCTCCGGGTTTCCCCTCTGTCGATAAATTTCCCTACGAGAGCTACGTGAAAGTACGTACACATTCCAAGCGTTGCATCATTCGTTCCATCAACGTTTTCTTTCCAAGTCGAAAACAATTATTGCTTTTTGATACAAACCAAATACGGTGGAAAAAGAAACGTTGGCATCTGGCCACTTGAGAGGCAAGAATTGGTTGATGAGGGAAAACACAATATCCGGGTATCCCTGCAGAGATAAATTTCCTACGACGGCTACGTAAATTACGCGTAGGCATCGGAAGCGTTGTAAATTTTTATTGTTTCATGTTTCACTGTGTCGATCATCGTCGATTGATCGTTGACCCCCCTCTGTCTCCATCGCTCATGACTCATGACTGAAATCCAGTCCTGACATTTTTTTTGCTTGTGCATAAAATGGCGACCATGATGAAAAGACAAAAAGGCGAGTGAGTGTTTACAAGAAGGAAGGTATAGCGTCAAAAGAAAAAAGACCGAAGCATCATTTAACTGCATTCTTACCAAAATTATTTCGAAGAATGCTTGACGTGACACTGATTCGACAGCAATTACTGGAGTTCGCCGGAGTGAGTCCTTCCTCGCATTGGCTGGAAGATTGTCGTGCGGCTTTGCAAGTCAGCGGCCAAGAACAAATTACCGACTCGTATTTGCATCAAATTCTTTATCATGATCTCCGAGATGTTGTACGAGAATTAGATGAACAAGAGAACTACGGTCCTTTGTCGGAAGTCGCCATCGCTTTGCGACAAGCGCAAGCTCAGTCGATGCAAGCGTCACATCAATACAAAGCTTTACTTCCTTCTTCTTTCCGTCTTTTAGTACAACTAGAAGAAATCTTGGATGTCAGTGTCAATGCACAAGCGCGTTACGAAAACGGACCCGCATCGAATGCGTCTCCCACGCCCGTCGGCAATCAACAAAAACGATGTCTTAAAATGGTATACTCGGACGGGTACGATTCGAACGAAATACTGGTGGCCACCGAAACATCACCGATTCCTTCCCTTTCGGTGCAGTCGAGGGCGGGCTGTAAAGTCATTTTAATGGGACCTATTCAATTGCGGCATGGTATGGCTCTGTGGAATAGTACTACGACCTTGGTTCTCGGTGGAGAAGTGGAAGCGCTAGTCCAAATACAAAAGGCTGCTATTGAACAAGCCAAGCGGGTGGCGGGAGTAGGAATTGACCCAACCATCAAAGCTCTTATATGGAATAATCAACAGCCTATTGGTGAAGATGGAGAACCACAAGGTACGATAGAATTAACTTTTTGTTGTGAAAGGGTAGATCATCGATACGCTCGCTTACAACTTTATCCGTCCCACACTACAGATGAAGCCGAGTTCGAAAGTCGGGATCTGCCTCCTTCTGTACCTCCTACTTTGAATACAGGTACCGGAAACGGATCGTCAAGTATGCAAACTATGAATGGAGCCCAACATAGCAATTTATCTCGTCCTGGTTTAGAGACTCTGCCTACATCGCGCGCGTCTTCCCGTTCGACGAGCCCAGTTCCTTTACCATCCGCACAAATAGGTCGCCCTCTTTCTCATGCTCCACCACAGCAACCTGCATCAAATAATAGTACTGGTCTTCAAAACTTTACCACCCAGTCAAATCGGTCCACTGGGTCAACACAATCGAGAAATCCCTACGCCAGCAATCACAACAATCGACACGGACATGCTCTTAAAAGCACCAACACGTCGCCTGTCCCCTCGTCCAACTCCAACAACTACGTGGATCTCGTGGATTTGACCGATTCGGTGGAATCGTCACATGGTACGAATGACCTTTCTGAGGTTAATACCAATGGTGCTGTGAATACCCCTTTACAAATGACGACCAATGTCACAAGTGAAAGCATACCTTACAATCAACTGCTGGAAATCATTCAATTGGCGATCCGCGATCCAGAGGCGTATCGACGAGCGTTTGGAATGACATGGAACGTGGAATTGCAGCAAGTTGGCACCAAGGATTATTTCAACATCGAAAAACGAAAGAATCGTGCAAAGGGAGATGAGAAGAAGGTACGTGAGCCGCGAGTGCTTGTGAGTCTCTTGGCGTGTCCCTCAACGTTGTGTGGTCAGCACGAATACGTGGTTACCGCAAAGTTCAAATGCCCCGGGGACGGTATACCCATTTCTTTCAAGATTGACTCTGCAACAATTGTAGAGCCGTACTTTCAATTGTCCCCATCGGATATGCGTCAACTCCGAAAAGATGATAAAGAACGAGCCAACACATTGGTCCGAGATGGAGGCAAATTATTGCAAGCCGACATGTATCAATTGCGGTTGTATCAAGTGTCATTACTGCTATCACCGGAAGAATTCTTTCAGGATCGAACGGCTCCAGCAACACTCGATGGGCCAACGCCACTATTGCTGTTGGCCAAGAAGAAAAATTGAACTGGCATCACTTTTGGCTATCCGAGGCTACCCCCATCGATTACACGCTTCGGAATTCGCTGTCGAAATCAATATACGGATCGTTTCATACGTCACACATTAGGCAGCAGCATGTATTTTTAATAGCTCTTAATGAAAGACAGGCTTCCGTCGATCACATTCTCACTTTCATTTCCTTGTCTGCTTCATTGCTTTCGAAAAGTCGTCGATCGAATTCGTTGCCACCACCCGAGCATGAGCTGGATCGTTCGTTCATTTCTTGAGCTCGCATGACAATCTCTTTTGTGTTGTAACATTTTACGATGATGTTGTGAGGCTCGTTATGTTGTATGTTGTTGTGTCCGTCATAAATAATAGACTACAAAAATGTTGGGAGGTCTTGACTTCAAGTCACTGGTTGACGGCACTGCTGTTTCGGTTTCGGTCACGGGATGATGGTCATTGTGGGTCATTTTGGTCACTTTTGATACGGTAAAATGAAAGGTGCGCGACACAGACATGGCAAAATTCAACCTGCCCAGTACTGCGAGGTTTTGTCTTTAACCAAAGTCACACGAACGAGAAGCCCGATCGTCTCTACAATACACAGTCCTGGCATCCGGTCCCGCTCACGTATCGAGCGTACAGTTTATTGTATAGTAGGATTTACAGCGGCACTCGTTCTCCAGGACTTCTTGCTTCTTGCTCATCAGCCCACACGCAACATGACATGGTCGACCGCTGCATCGTCCTCCTCCTCCTCCGAAGAATGGAAGCATTCTATATTGCAAGGACTAATACAAATCTCCAGCGTTAACACAAGAGAAACACACTCAAGTAAATGCTCTCTGTAAGAATATGAATACACTATCACCAGGTTCGGCGAGCGAAACTGCGACGAACAATGTCGGAAAAGATGTCACGTCGTCCTCCAACACACCGACGACGTCGCAACGACGGCGGACCGTTTCGTTTACTTCCGGAAAAATTGACTGGCACAAAGACATTTCGTATGCTGTTAAATCCGGTCGGTTCGAAACCGTCCGAGGGCATTTGAGTTTACAGTTGTCGGTTTCTTCGAATACGTCCGAACGACACGACGAGAGGAGTCATCACAAACATGCATCCAAGGGAGGTTTTTGGAGTCGCTTGTCCGGATTGAGTTTCATTGACAGCTCCAAAGATAGTACCGGATTATTGACGCTCGACGAGGATGGGAGAACTCCACTGCATGTCGCATTAACCAGTCGGAAGACGCCTCCCGACATAATATTGTCCATGATTCGCGTCGAACCAAAAGCCGTGGCGGTGGCCAATGGACGCGGACGATTTCCACTACACTTTGCCGTAGTTCATAAACAACACATTCAAGTGATTGCCGAACTGATTGATACCTTCCCGGCAGCTTTGTCGGCGCAGGATACCAAAGACATGTCACCCTTGGCGTACGCGCTCGATGGGGCCCGTCGGGAAACGAATTTAAGTGAAGCTCCTTCGACCTTTTGGATGCCGGCAACCGATGATTCCGCGGAAGCGCAATGGCAAGAAGAACAAGGAGAACGGTGGGGAATTGTGCACTGGTTGCTGTTGTCGTCGGCGACCTATCCGCAAACCAGTTTGTCGGTGGGGGTAAAAAACCAATGTTGGTCGATGCACTGATTTATGCGGCTCCACCGGCGGTCATATCTTTGCTGATCGGAGCTTCCGTCGTGCTCTTGTCACATGCCAATCGCGCTACGGCATTTGCCGGATCGACCTTGTATTCCTGTATTGCCCGACATTATCCACTGACGATTTTGATGAGTCTGGTGTCTCAGTGCCCGAAAGATGTACACAAAGTCCGAGATGAGACCGGGATGGGCTTGATCTCATCACAATTCATTTCGGGCTGCTTCAAACAAAATAGGAAAACGCACGAATGGAGTGTTTCGGGGGCGCTGTACTCGACACTGCTCGAGGCGATCGACGACGAGTTTTTGCGTGAGGATGATCCGGCGTTTTTGGATTGGTGGAAAAAGATTGAATATCTGATAGCGTTCAGCACGGGTGCCAATCATCCCGAAAAATTTCCCAAAAATCAATTACTGCATGCCGCGTTGAAGAATATCGACACGCCTCCATTGGTGGTTCGAATGTTATTGGCTTTGTATCCGCAATCTATACAATTAGTCGACCAAGAAACACTGGCACATCCACTCTACATTGCGGCTTCGAGGCCGGAGTACATTCCCCGCAAGTACGAAGTCGAAATGTGCGGCAGAGAAAGCATTCTGGAAATCGTCCTGTCTCACGAAAAACGTCTGATCAACAAGCGGCATGAACTTCGATTACCCATTCACGCGGCAATCAGTTCGGGAAGAGTGTATTCCGACTACAGATGCTTAGTTACATCGCATCCGGAATTTCTTTTACAACGTGATCCGGAAACGGGTCTTTATCCGTTCCTCCAGGCCGCTGCCGTGCGTCAAAAGTTGGGGCATTTTCGATTGGCGTGTGTCGCTCGAAACAAATATTCCTATGCGGAATGGACGAATATGTCGGATTTGGAAAAGGCCAATGCGATTCAACAAGTGACGGAAGAAGAGGAACGGGCTTTATTTGAAAGTATTTACCAATTGCTACGGTTAGAGCCGTCGGTTGTAGAACGACTGCATATATCGCGACGACGCCCTCCAATAGAAGGTCCAAATTTGCAGGGTACGGATATGGTATCATCCCACTTCATTTCCTGGTTGTATGAAGAGAATGAAATGGGAGAATGGGTTACAAACGAAACAAACAGTCAATTTCTTCAAAAGATTATTAACGGTACCGTGTCTATTGCTGAACTTTCCGCTCCTTGGGAGACTTGGTGGACGATAATGAAGGATTGTATCCGACAGTGTTGTCCAAATAAGCTTCCAAATGATAATCGAAAGCTTACCATTCCGGATGACGACGAGCAATACTTACTACACGCCGCTCTTCTGAACTGCGACACACCACCTCCGGTTGTGTCGATATTGTTAACATTTTATCCACTGGCGGCATCGATGTGTTTACCCGGAACTTCGTTGCTACCATTACACATCGCCGCATCGACTACTGAATACGCTTCACGAAATTTTGAAATCCGTGGACCACAATCACTGGAACTTGTCAATACTGCGCATCCCGATGCAGCATCCAAAAAGGTAGAGGGTTTCCTTCCCCTTCATATAGCCATTCGCAGCGGAAAAAACTGGAGTAGCTTTCGTGAGCTGGTGAAGGCTTACCCTGAAAGTTTGAATGAAAAGGATCCTATCACAAATATGTATCCTTTTCAACTCGTCGCGATGGACCGTGATCTAACACCAGATCTTAGATGCTACTTTCAATGCGCGGCTCGAAATAAGTATGCCGAATCCACATGGAAAGCGCTGACACCTTTTCATCAATCTAAGCAAATCCGACAGCTACAGAAGAAATACAAGAAAGCCGCTTTGGATACAATTTTTGAAATCCTTCGGAAAAGCGCTTCGATCGTGGGAGATTTGATGAATAGTGCTGATGAGAAAGGCGGAAGGGCTTTCGAGCTCGAGGGCAACCGAAAATTCCGGCGTTTGCCCAATCTCACGCCGCACTAGCCGTCCTCGAAAGTGGCTACGACGACAAAGGCGGCTGGGATACCTCCGAAAATGAAACATTTGCGGATGGAACTGAGTTTTCGTACGATGGGGATGGAAGTGTGACCACGGCAACACAATCTGTGGATGACACTTCGTCCATCTTACAACGTAGAACACGGTCGTTGATGAAGCACCTCACACGTAGCAAATCACATCAGGGGAAGGCAGATGTATTTGAATGCGATACGTCAGTTCTATCGAATGTCGATGTCTTATCAGTCATGTCTAGCTCCCTGCATACTGGGCGAGGGGAACATGGCCAGAGAACTGCAAGTCAGAGGCGATTGATGGGTCTAGATTCCGGCATGAGCGCTGTAGAATGCCACGAAGGATCACAATCGGAGTCAGACTTCGGGGGCAGCGATCATTCAGATGTATCGTACGCGGGAAGCGAGGAATCGTCAAGTACAGCTGAGTTTGCGGAGGAATCTTTGTCGGATATCAGAGTCTCTGATATGGGCGGGTTGAAAGATGGTAGTGGGGATGATGGATACCCTTCTTCGCACAGCCGAAATAAAGTAGATTCATCACCAGACGATGTTATGAACGAAGACGAGGATGAAGATTTGATTGTGACGTTTGTCGTAAGACGGCAGCCGCGATTTAAAACAAGGAATGATCGCGACGTCAAGCTTTCGGTGAAACTTAGTAAAAAGACAACCAAGTCGGAACTTAGTTTTTCGGCTCATGGAAAGCCTACCATTGGTGCTGATGCGCAAAGATTATTACAATCTTCTTCTTCGCACTCGGTGAGTAGCTACCGCTCCATGGATCCGGAAGCAAAAAATAAGTTGCAGGAGAAGAAAGAGCAGTTATGGACTTCGAATCAGCTTACGCAGTATAATAATCCACTGGGAGCCATGAACCAGTCTATATCCGAATCGAGCGGTGTAACATTCCAGGACCCGACAGAAGGCAGTCTGGAGGAAGATATAGTTGGAACGAAGCAACTCTTACTTGGGGCTTTGGATGATTCCGAAGAAGCTGGTCTTCCTATTGGGACTCCTCCGTCGAACAAAAAGAAATCTAATAGGGGAGGACTGTCCAGAATTACCAGCGAAGACAGGCAGCAAAAACTGCCTGGTATCGCAGCTTATCTGTCATCATCGAAGTCACAGCTGACAAAGGGGAGAGAAGATACATCTGTGTTTTCCAACACCCCTTCCACATTGTCTTTTCTGGCAGATGGTTCACAATTTGCTGAAGCTAGCACTGATCGATCGAGTGTTATGGCGACGGATATTGATAACACGTCGTTTTCTAACTCATTCAACGACCTCAATGCATCAGATCCTTGTCGTGTTAACCCCGACGGCAGTTTCTCTAGCGGCACAAAGGCTCTGGAAGTCAGCGCAACGTTCTCCATACCAGAGGATAACGAAGAAGCCATTTTAGAACATGATAAAGGCGTGTCGTCTTCGTCTCAAACCTCAACAGAAGGTCCAACTGCACCGCATGATCTTAGCATCACATGGACGCGCAACGCGGCAGCTGTAGCAGTTGCAAGAAAAACGGTTGTTAACTCACAAGAGCCGAAACTAGAAGCCGATCTTGTCATGGACGATATAGTCCAAGGATCCGAATTGGCGAAAAAGCAGTCTAATTCCGGAGATGGGGAGATAGTTAGCGAAGTAGACCAAATCAATCTTTCTTTTGATGAGAAAGCTTCGAAACGAGTAATTCGCGAAGACGCCGAAACACATAATGCAGTTATCGCCAACTCGACTGTCCAGAACATTAGCGCCTCCCCTTCGGTTAAAACGGGCGATGTTCAACAAAACCAAATGTATTTCGACAAGAAGGCAATGCGATGGAGGGTACGTTCCGACGTCATTGAAGGGATTCAGTCTCCGCCTACGGTCGATGTTGTGAAGCCGAGTCAAACATCGAAGCAGTCGCACCCAACAAAGCCAAGCAAGTCGCCTCGCGTTGGTATGCCATTTGTCGATGTTATGACTAGAGATGAAATCAAACGCCGCAACGCAAGAATCCGTGGCATCCAGAAAACTAAGACACCAAGCAATCGTGAGTTGCGTAGTCAATGGCGACACATGTTCGATGTCGCGGAAAAGAAACTGGGCTGTCTCCTTTGCGACAATAATAGCAGGGAGGTTCTAATGGTACCTTGCAGGCACCTCGCTATTTGCAGAAAATGCTCTTCCAGAAATAAGCACATTTCGTCCTGCCCACTATGCAATAAGCCCTCCACCGACAGAATGATACTCTTCCAATGACTTTAAAAAACCACAAGCTCATTGTGGTGCTCACAAAAAGTTGCGAAGAGTCATCTTTAACCATGCTAGATCCATTCATAGAATAGAACTCATAGATAGCTGTTTAATGAGTTACCGTGTCTACCCCCTCATTACTAATGCAACAAACTACTTATGACGTTACGATCTGCGCAGTATCATGCTGGTTTAGTTGAGAAACGGCCGTTATGTATTCTCACGAACAAGTCCTAGCAGTTGCTGCGCTTCCTCTACCAGAGCATCACTGAAAGTGGACGACGTGGCACACATTTCTAAGCACTCTATTTGCTTTTCCCCGGAGAGCTTCTTTTTGTATTTTTCGGATTCGGTGACCATAGCAACTAAAATGTCGATGCAAGTCGAAGCAATAACTTCTGACCACTGATAATTTCTCATAGTTTCTACAAGGTCATCCACAATTTCCGGCTGGCCAGTTCGCGCTTCTACCAAAGATGGACCGACTCGCATACTTGCTCCTCCAAGGACTGATCTTCAGCCGAACATATTTGAATGCGCTCGATTAAGAGCATGGCATCGGTCCTGGCCCCGGCAAACTCTTGTGCTTTCATGAGAAGGTCCAGCATTGACTCGCTCTTGGATATCATTCGAAGATTGGATTGTTCGAAAGACAAATTTTTCAGGGCAAAGCAAGCACTAGCCTGAACTGTCGCATCTTGTTGATGTTCTCTCATCGCCGCTTCAATCACCATAGTAGCACTTCTGTCCACCGGAGAAACATTCTGATTATCGACGTCCACTGCCAGATTGGATAATAAGGAACAGCCATCCGTTTGAATAGATACCGACATCATGTTACAGTGCATCACTTCCACCACTGTTTCGGAGATGCGGAGTTCGTCCATTCGTTCGGCACCTTCTCTGTCGCAAGAGAGCGCCCGCAAAGCCTTGATCGCAAACGCCACCATTTTCTCTTCGGCCAGATATCGATGCAGAGCGCTATCAATCAAGGTGCATGCTCCTTCTTGCAGCAGCATGGCTCGAGTACTTTGCCGCAATGCCAAGTTGGCCAAAGCCTCCAAACTCTTTTCTTGCACGCATAACGAATTGGGAAAATTATTCATCGCCGCCATGATACTTTTGTGACCATTCGCCGTAAAGAGTTGCGTGCAGTCCACCGAAGTGTCGGCCGACAGTTCGGCAATGCGACCAATGCAAAGACACTGAATATCTTGTACCTTGACATGCGAGTCCATTGAATCGACCAAGACGTCAATGATCAGGTCGGGATCTTGTACATCTTTCATATCCGCCAACAAATTCTCCACATTACCCAGAAAGGTATTGTCCGAAGAGGGCGAAGTGGACTGTCGAATGTTCTCTTCGTCACTTTCAAAGCTCCCCATGGAACCGGTCGAGTTGGTGCGAGCCGATAAATGCCGCGAGACTTCCGGACGCTTCACAAAGGATGGATTGCGCGTCGCCCGGCGTCTCGTTGACACCATGGCCGGATCTCGAATGTGTATGTGACTTTCTTCCGAAGTCGAAGGCAATTCCGTCAATTCGGAAGAAAAACTATCTTCGAGCGACTTTCGAGTCGGAAAGCGTCGACCGCGGACGGGTCTTCGGTAGCCGTCATCGGAACCATCGGTCGAATCTGTGCGATTCAACGACAAATTTCTACCGTTCGTGTGGTGATACGAGACGTCTTCGTCCAGAGAAGCAACCGAATCGACCTTAAACGAAGGATGCCCCGAGAAAGAGTCGACGGAATCGACGCTACGGAAACTCGAGTGACCGTCGACTTGAAAGCTCCGCTGACTCGATTGTCGAGCGCCCAAGCTGTTTTGACTACTCGAGTGTCGATCTTTGAACGAATCTTGTTGAAAAGATTGACAGGAACCCAAGGAACCGATGCTGCGAAAACTCAATTCTCGATCGGTGAGTCGACCGGGCCGACCAAAGTTCCGCAGACTGGATTGTCGTTCCATATCGCGGTTGCTTCCTTCACCACCATCTTGACTCGTCAAGCTGGTCGACCGACCTTGTACGGGCGGTCGAACGATTTGTCGCGGAATACCGCTGTGCGGACTCCGCAATGGACCCGTGGAGTCCCTGCTGCGCGGCATGACTTTCGAAGCCGAATGAAACGAATCTTGTCGTGCTTCGGCCGTCCGTGGAGCTATACGCGACTCACTGACAGCACGATCGACGGTTCGACCCGCCGCGGGGGGAGCCTGTACGGTAATAAAGTTTTTCGACGCCAAGGAAGCCGCGGAAGTCGTGGAAGCAAACGACCGCGTCGAAGTATCCGATTTTCCCGACCAATTCGATACTTCCGATTTCCCCGAACGACCCGAATGATCCGAATCTTTCTGCAAGGCATCTTTCCGCGTGAGTTCCCGCTTACTGTGATCTCGATTGAGTGCAGGATTGCATTTGACACACCACCCGTTGAGACTTTGACCTTCAATCGTTTGCGGTTTCTTTTGAATCCACAACGGATTTAATCGCGATTTCTTGATTTCGAATAACTTCGACGGAGTCCCCGGACATGTCAAGCAATAACCTTCTTTCTCTCGTATCGCGCGTTTCTTCTCTTTCGAAATAATTCTCCCCGTTTTGTCGAGTGAACTGGCTTGATAGGAAAGCTCGTAGGGATCGTGTCCCGAACCGGATATTATGACATCGGCGTGGCTCATTGCTGTTGTTTCTCTATCTTGTGATTGGTTAGGAAATCAAATCAGTTGATTATTGTTGATTATGTTAGATAAAACAACACCTGGTAGGGACGAGGGAGTAAAAAAAATAATAAACGATCGAGGTCCATAAAATAATGCAACTGTGGAGTGAGCGACGAGAAATCGCGAAAACGACGAGCAAGGGGGGCAAGTGGGGATTTTTTAGTTTGCCCAGAGTCTTTGAGGGAATGATGGTGTACACTGTATTATAGACTAAATAAATTTAGCTTTCGACTATAGAACATAGAGTTAGTTTATGGTCATTGGCCATTGGTCATCTGCCGGACTCCGTCAAGGGTACAGTATTTGGATACAGTCCCGTGACAGACAGTAGTCAGTGATTAGTGACACATTATAGTGCAAAAAGACATAGAGCATCAGATTTAGAGAGAAGGACATTGTACGTTAGGCGGGCTCGAATATCTACGACGTCTCATGTTGCCCTCACCTTGGCCCTCACAAAATAAAAAAGAAGGCCTTACAATCCAAAGGACTAGAGCCAGAGACAATGGTCGGAAAGCTTTACAAAATGAATATCTCAAATGGTTCGACATTAATTAATTGATATGCTTTTCGTCGCGCCAGAGCAGGACCTGGTATGCACGATCTTCCACAAACTGCTAGAGATTCCTTGTAACCGACCTACAATAACCGCATCAATCGCGACTCAAATCGGATCCTTTACGAGATCGTGGACGTGATTCCCTTTTCCGTGATGATCTTCGGTCGCGAGAGTCTACCGAATAGCTTCCTGAGGAAGAAGAGGAGGAGCTATACTGTCGCCTCTTCTTTCTTCGAGAATACGAAGACCGACTGGACGACGATGAAGAGCTGTAGGAGCTTCTGCTGGAACGAGAACTCCTTGATGACCCCGATGATGACGACGAGGAGGAAGACGAGGAAGAAGATGACGAGGAGCTGCTAGAACTTAATGACGACGATGTTGAGGTCGATGAATCATCATCCTTCTTTGATTGTTGCAGTTGGCTTGCTTGTGCCATAATGATTTTAGGCGCATTCTTCAGAAAGTCACGCAAATCATCGGTAAGGGGGCCTAGCCCAATCGAAGTAAAGAAATTGATTGCGTAACGTGTATTTCGAACATTGTCTTTTGGGAACATACCCGAATACCAGCTTTGTTGTTCAGGATCCTGACTTTCAAATCGTTGCTTCAATTTTGCGATACCCAACGCTTCGGCAATTTCTTGAATGAGAATTTTGATGAAAATGCGACTGGATGACGTCGTTTCCTCTTCGTTGATGCGTATCGTTGACAAGACACTCCACGGCATGGAATCCGAGTGAAGTAAGTGCGCAAAGAGCTTGGCGACATTTCGCAATTTATTCGTTTCCAGTCGATGAATCGTGTTGTATTGGGAAACGAATGCTGCAATAAATGCGTCTCTCCAGCGATCGTCCATGAGACAAAACCTAGCGGAGATCAGACCGTAATAACGTAGAAATGTCCGTTCCTGAGAACAACACTCAATCAACATGTTTACTAACTCTTCCTCACGACCCGGAGGAATATTGATTCTCGCCAGCTTGTGAGCGCATTCCTCAAAAGTGGCACTCGACATGATGGTCAGGTAAATGGTACGGCGTAAATGAACAAGATCCGCTTCCGACAGGTCGTGCACGACCAATTGATTTGCCGCTGGTGCTGCTTCTTCTCTCCCTTTATCGTCATCACCATCTTCGGATTCATCGTCGTTACTTTCGTCGTTTTCACTATCATCCGTTTCGCTCTCGCCGTCATCGTCACTGTTAAGGCCTAGAATTTCCGCTTTAATTTTGCTCCACACTTTCTCATTCTCCAAGTATTGCGGATCCAAGTCAAAGATATCCAGATGATCGTCGCGCTTGATATCAGGATCATCCAAATCAATTTCGAACGTAATTTGATCACTCTCTTCGACGAGATCCAGGTCATCAGGAATGGGATTCTCTAAATCACGGAAACCATTCTTCCGCATGGCCAACAAGTGTTCCATTTTGACCTCAACGCGTTTGCTGAGACTGCCTTCGTGAAGGAGTGCTCTCAACCTTTCCAAAACCGCCCGCACACCCGCCGGAGACACTTCCAGCAGCGTACGGCCGGTCGTTGTCAATAACTGAATTGCCACTTCGACCGAATCATCGGTCGGATCTCCGTCCAGCAAGACGGATAGAATCTGCAACAGAACCAATTCGTGTACTACTGATTGATGGAATAGATGACCGAGGAAAACAGCAACCGCGGAACAATTTGCCTTTTCGCGTCGGCGAAAATGTCTCCGAAAAGCCAGAATCGTGCGATGCACCACCAACTCCCCCACTTCCGGCAACTTGCTGTTGATGACCGCCAAAAAGGAAGCATATACGGGAGCATAAACAGGAGCACTCACCGCTGCCAACAGCAACGACTTGGCCAGAACTCCACGGAGACGAATCAAATTGACCTTTTCCATAATCTCATGAATGAGAGGTTTCAACGTGGTGGCATTCAATCGATTGATGGTTCCGTGAATTACACGCGTTTGTTCTTCCCACGTACTCCTCTGAATATGTAGACTATCCGGTGCTTTTGCCGCATCTTTCAAGGCTTGCTGGCGCTCGAATTCCAATTGACGGCGTTTGGCGGGTGGAAGGTACACGCCGTCTCGGCGGCCGCCATCCAGCTGCGCTTGTGGCGATCCATTTGTTCCTCAGGTCTCTCGTTGGCCGTTTCTATCGGGCTTCCGGCCATTATTTTGAGGATGAATGCTTTGCTTTCAATAGATACGTTTATAATTTGAGACGGTTTCGTTTGCCAGAGACAACAAATTATTAAGACGGAATGAAAAATTGCGGAGCAATGAAAACAACAAAAAAGGGCAAAGAGGTCGTCGGATGGTATGCCAGACTGACTATAGGTCGAAAGTGTTGTCCCTTTTCTCCACGACTGGACTCATTCATGAGTCACAACTAGCAACTTAGCTGATGAAGGTATCCAACAGTCCGGTTCATTGCCTGATTTTTAGGAGAGGTGAACACAATACGACTCTTCAACAGCTATTGTTGACTACGTCGCTTGTCACTCAATAACGATTTATCTGCAATAATCATGTCATGAGCGATCAATCTTTTCTACCGGCCTTGGGTGCTAGAGTAGGTGCACCTCTACGATCACGCAACTAAGACTACACAGCACTAGTGTATGTGTTTTAGTGCAGAGTAATGCGTCCTCGATGGAACGTTTCAACGTAGCATCGATGGTATGCCATTCAAATGGGGCTATGTATTGAAGTGTCGTAGAAAACAAAACGATCAAAATCAATTTACTTACTAATACCAACGTAGAGATACAAGCGGAAAACTCCGTGTTACACAACCAAGGGTGCGGTGGGAGGATGGCCTGTTTTTGACAAGTACACGCCGGGATAAGTCTCGTATTCTCCCGTATGACGCAACATTTGAGCCGTGGCGCAGAAAGAGCACCAAACGGCACAACAGAGATCTTCACACCCGATACAATGTTGCTGATCAATTTGGTAGCGTGCTCGGACGTTTTGTCGCGTACGATACAGTGAATAGACCGACCATGCAGTGAATAAAAACCCGCCAATATTGCGTAATAGGGGAATAGCGACAGGTTCTTCACCCGGAGGATACGGCCACGCCGCGAGTTCCAGCGCCATGGAATAACAGACATAACAGGTCACCAAAACGAGTACAATACGAAATGCTTTCTGTGTTTGCATCAGAGACCCAGGTTCACCGAGCCACGTCAATTGCATTCGACTGATGACTTGTCCCATGGCAATTTGTGTGCACAGCAAGGAACACCACGTCGAAGGATGACAAAATCCTACGTTAAGAAAGTCAAACAATCCATCTTTCCATGCCCCCGTGGGAGCTTTCAGTCGTTCGCCGCTGTAACTAGAAGGAAGAGGAACCAGGAATATTTGTCCCTCTTCGACACCTCCTCCGGGCTTTACAAAGAAAGGGAATCGCTTGGGTGAGTTGAGAAGTCAAGTGCAATCTACTTCACTATCCACTCTACTCACCACTTCGCAATTGAAAGCTTTTCGACTGTCTCCGTTAATTTCTGCTTCGAAAGTATAGCCAGCCGGCAAATTCGCTGGCGCAATCAAATGGACCATCATCGGAAGTGCCCCTTCTTCCTGCGAAGGATTTAAAGGTTCGGATGTTGCTGCTTTCTTCATTGCTACTGCTTCTTGCGTTTCATGCGCGTGGCAGCTTGTCTCGTAATCGAAATGGAGAAATAATGAAGAAACAAGAAAACGGAAAGAACAGACCCGGCCCTGGTCAAAAGTAAATTATTTATCGAATGAAGGGCGGCGGACTTTTCAATTTTGAATTATCAACGGAGATGTCAGTGTGAAGCTTGTGTACGGGTAGGCGCGCACAGAAAGCCAGCCGATCTTATCCCAACTTTCAGCTAGGTAGTTTCAAAAAATAGTCTGTCGCAATCTTCTAATCGGAAATTCGCAACTCGATTCTATTGATAGCCGATAGACCTAGTAGAGAGCTAGGCTAACTTATTGGAGGGGAAATCCTAGAAACTAGATTTTCTTCAGTTGAGTTTCAAACAGAAGCAACCAGCTTCGGTATTCGAAGCGAGCAACAATTGATCCTAGCTAGTCAATAAAAAATATGTCTTTAGATAGTCAAGAACAACAGATCAGACTCGTCTACTATTTTTTATTTAGTTAGGAGGATAGACAGGTCGACTCGGTAGCTGGGGCGGCGACATAGCTTGGGGCGGACCCGGCGGCGGAGCCGTCAGCCCCTGAGGCCAGGCGGTTTGGGGTGTCAATACCTGGGGAATGATAGTGGGATAACGAGGATCGCTTCGTAATTGCCGTACGTCCGCAAAGTTGTCCACTACCACATCGCCGGGGCCCTCATCGTCGCTGTATTCAAGGGGACGGCGACGACTTCGGTCAAGCCGTCTTCGACAAATTTGTTGTTGACAATACGGATCGTTCCTCCTCCGGGCATTTCGCAGATGAAATGGTATGGTTGACTTCCACCACCACACTTTAGGTCAAACTCTTGTGGCGTGTTATTGGGTCCTTGCAATACTTGTACTTTCAAATTGAACGACTTTTTACCGACATAAAACGACCATATGACGAGCTGCACACTTTTCACACTGGCGTCAAACGACCACGTGCGAACCGCACCTCCACCTTTCGGTTTGATGTTACCTCCTTGCACTTTCGTTTTGACGCTATTTTCCCACACCGCATCCGTGTAGGCGGCAATGGCCTTGTTCCGCTCCTTTCCTGCGGGCATGACACCCGCGTACATTGGGAACTCCGGATCGAATGTGCTGACTTTGACAACTTGCGGGGGTACATTTTCTTGAACTTGAGTACAGCACGGAAAGGGAATTTAATTCCATCTTCCGAGTCAATCACCATCGTGTGTGTCGTTCGCAAAGGTCCACACCAGAGTTCTACCTTGGCCTTGAGCGGACGGCCTTCGGTCGTAAAGTACAGTTGGCATCGCTCTACACCAGGAGGCATCTGGAAGGTTCGAACCGTGTTTCCACCGTCAAGGCGTTGTAACGGCATGTCAGGAACTAATTCAAAGGGAATGGCTTGCAATGGCGAAGCCGATGTTTTTGTCGGAGTCGTCTGAATAAGAAAAGCGACTGCCCCCATCATATAGGAAGCAAAGACGCATATTCCGAAGACTTCGCGGGTAAATTTCATCTTGGAAGTTGATTGTATTATGAAAAAAGCAGTCTGTCGAGGATCGGATTCCGATGTGCAGCAAATAAACGAACTGTTTGTGATTGTGATGGATTTCAGTGATGGATTGGTGGATGAACCGATCCTTGATGAAAGTCCGTGCGTACTTTGTGAGCGTTGGAAACAAAATCCGAAGTTTTCTCGGTGGGCTTACTATAGGTTTGAGTGAACGATTGAGTAACGGGTGAGACATCAACATCCAATGCGCCAAATGACGTATGTTTTTCTCAGAAAAACGATCCATCACTGTAAAGTCGATAAGTAGCGTGGTTGGCACTGTGACTTGTAATGTACCGAACACGGAACGGCGCTTGTGAACCTGGCTTCATCACTTTTTGAAACGAACGATCGATCTAGGGAGGTAATGGTAGTCTATAACTGCCTGGTAAAAGGGCACGCGTAACAAACTAGAGAGCCATGAGATAGGCTAGGAGGAAGAGGTGTATACCGTAGAAAGAAAGAAGCACCATTCATCGAAAACTATTGCTAATTATCGATCTATCCATAATGAGCAACCATAGTTTCGATTTGTTCCAAAAGTTTGTGACATATCTCTCCGCACTGATCAGGAAAATTGCTAGAGGCTGTCTGAGCAAGCTCCGAAACGTTTGACGCTTGCATTGCCTTGAGGTTCTCGTGAATCGCAAGTTCGTAGAGAACTTCGCACGCGTGTTGCTGAACCTCCACTTGGTGACTGTACAAGACCATTGCCAATACAATAGCGTCCAGTCCTTCTTCCTCGACGATGCGGACTTTGCATGTCTGATCGATGGCGAGGTTCGTCAGTAAAGCGCAGCCCATCTCCTGAACAACAGCAGAGTTATCAACGTGCGCTTGCATGGCATTGATGATGGCAGCGATTCCGCCTACGTCAACAATGAGTCGCGAATTCTTTTCTTGAAGCGCCAACGTAAAGAGAGCGCGGCAACACCATTCCAAAACACCCACAGCGTCAGCATGGACCCACATGGCTCTCACGAGAACATCTACACCTCCGCACTCTCCAATCAACGCACAGCTACCGGGGATCCCCGCGAGGTTCGACAACGTCCAAGCCCCCGCCTCTTGTACACCAACAGCATCCCTATGAATTTGCAGAGCCGCAATGGTCGCATCAATACCCCCAATGTTCGTTATCTCAACCTTATTCTCGTCACAGTTGGCGGAAAGGTTTCGAAGTCCTCTCAAAGCCTTTTCTTGCAATTCGGAACTCGGTGAATGCATTACCATAGCGATGGTCAACGCATTACCGCCTCCATCGTCCATGATCTTCCTTTTCATGGATGAAGGATGTGACGAAAGATTTGCTATGACAAGGCATCCTTTCATCAGAATGAGTATATCATCGCTGTGTTTGGTCATCGAATTCACCACTTGTCTCACAACGCCGCGTTCCACCATCAATTCAACATTCAACTGTAAGGCTGCAAGATTGGCTAACGCAGCTAGGGCTTGCTCCTGAAGGTCCGCATTTTCGATAAAAATTTCCAAATTGCGAAGCAAAATGTCGATAGCTCCAGCGTCCACAAAAGCGTGTTGATTTTGTGGTATTCCGGTCGCGTTCCATATCGCCCCGCAACCGTAGACTTGTAAATCCGCCGACGACGCGAACGCGGTCATTGATTCCACAATGACTTCGATTCCGCCAACGTGCGATAAGGTGTTGCTCTCCTCTTCTGAAAAATGTATTTGCGAAAGTTTCCGCAGTCCTGCGAATATCACGTTTGTATTACCTTCATAATGTCTCATAATGCTTAAAATTCCGACAAAGTCGGATCCCATGTTTTCGATCTGATCGACACCCGCAGTATCGGATTCTTGATTCGACATAACCTCATGAATGGCGACAGGTACCTCTTCGTCGTAATGATGGCTTTCCGAATGTTGCTCTAGATCGGTCTCCACGTGTACATCCAGCATCGACTGGGCATAGGTGAAGGAAGTGGCGTCATCCGATATTCCCGACCCGATAGATCGCGAACTTCCGACTCTGAGACTACGACTGCTTCGACTGTATCGCCCTCCGGAACCATCCGATGCAGCAGGAGAATGAGGAACGAACGCCCCACCTCGATTCAGTACTCGTTGCGCTTGTCGCTCCATAAAAAGCGCTTCCTCGGTCGCTATTTGATCCAGCTGCTCCTGACTCAGGTCCGAAGGCATCCACATGTCGATCTCATCCTGCGAATGACTGGGTTGGATGTTATGGATTTGATTGCGAAGATCGCTGGGTAGATGATGATGATGCGGCGGTCGAGATGATTCTGTGCCGGCCCCAATTCCCACCGGCGTCGAAAACGCCCGAGGTACTCCTCGAACCGGGCCTCGCGTAATGAAGGACCCATCGGATTGCTCGTCTCCATTCATCCGAGCCGATGAACCGGAATGCGAGGAAACACTCTGCGAACTCGGAGATATCATAGGTCCGGACATTGTTTGGCGGATCACGCGATTGGCGGGTGATTGTGTACTGCGAAAGCTACTCGGCGCGGGGGCCGTCCGTGAGGTCGACCCAAACGAGCGCTCGGAACGTCCTAAATTCAGTTGCGACAGATTGAATCGTTCCAAGTCTTCATCGGTGGCTCTTCGTGAAACTGCCGGAATATCTTCACCGTCGCTCGCACTATCTTTGGATGACAAAGGATGACAATTCAGGCAACGTCCCTTGAGTACTAATCCGTGTTCGGTAATCGGTATGGATTTGAACAGCTTTTTCTGAAAGCACTTTCTTCCGCACGTAATACATTCACCTCGTTTACGTCGTTGCTCTTCCAACTGATCGCGGCTCATGACGGAGCCTGTGGCGCTGTCGAACGCATTCCCAAAGCCATCCATTCTTGCTGAAATATGCAATGCCAGTTTTCACAGACTTTTCCTCTCAATCAACCGCTACTGTAGTTTGTTGCTTCTGTCGCCTTTTCTGTTTCCTTTTGTTAAGTTTGCTTGGAATCAATGCAAGTCGATGTTCGAATAATGATCGCAGAGATAGGCACTCGCGGACTTGTGGCTGTTCCCATGGTCACAGCTGTGTGTCTCGGATCTTCGCTTCATGTCTCCCCCTCGCGCAGTGTAAGTTGACCTCCTCGATGGTCTTCCTACTGATTGTTCTATACTTCTGGGGGGAAACAGGACCAAAAGCGACGCCGTCGCACAGTTCGTCACGCGGTGCGACCGCGCGCGCCCGACACCCATTTGTACTCTTTTGTTGGATCATTCTTGTATTCATGTTAGCTAGTAAGTATCGTTACGACATGGTTTTAGGGCGATGTCTTTCACTGTGACTGAGATTTATGGGAGGAACCTGGGACTGCGTTCCAGACGAAAAACGAAATGACTGGAGCGAAACTCCATCAAACTTATTACGGTATGCTTCACCAACACAACATAGAACGCCAATCCATGCTCTCACCGCCTTACTTTACGCTCATGCGAATAAAACAAATTACTAGTTCCTTATTGAGTCTATTAGGGACACTTTCGGTTGACGATCGCCGATCCCCATTCTTCGTATTCTTGTTTCGAAATCCACATTTCGTGAAAGTTTCCCAAACTCCCTAATATACTTCCCCCCTAACCAACTTAGGATGGCCCGCTCGGACAAGGAAGGTGTCAGCAAGCGCACCCTCCAACCCGGTGTGTGAGCATGAATCAAGGATTCAATTTGATCGCGCAAATAATCCGGGACAGCCTGTTCGGTGGGACCCAAACAGGAGCCTCCTCCGCCCAATACGACGTTTCCCAACAGCGCGGCTTGTTGTTCCCGGTCACAGCGGTACGCGGCGTCGCATACCATCGAAGCAAGTGGTGAGGCCGTCAACTGATCGTCCAAAAGTGTTTGTAAGTGTTTCGTGCAAGCGCGATTCAGTTGTCGATTGGAAAAGAGCCGGCTGGATAGTTGTTTTTGTTTCTGTGTTGCTGGCTGTTTGCTGCGGCGCTTTGACAAGCCAACGGCGGCTTCCTCGGAGAATTTGTCATCCTTCTCTGACTTTTCTTCCTCATCGTCGTCATTGTCGTCATATTGCGACTTCTCAATGATTTTCTTCAAATTCGATCGACAATCTTCCAAATGCATCTCCCGCAATTCGACCGTTGCCGGTGAATAACCCAACATCAAATCCGCCGCCGCAAAACGATCCACGGAGGGAACATCCAGGACGGTTCCGTCCGGCAGTGTGAAGGATTTGCTGGGCGCATGGAACGCCGTATCGGTAATGTTGACTGCGGCTCCCGCTCCAAACTCCCGACATTCCCTCGCCAATTCCATCCGTGCCGCAAAATGGATCGATGGACGCCGTTGCGGACGCGGCAGGGACTGTCCTTCCGGATCGACATACTGCTGTACCGGTCGCACTTGATACAGAGGTCGAATACCATCGTGCGCAGCCGGTTGTTTCGTTTTGTACAAGGCATCCAGTCGTTCTAGTATCAATCGATCCATTGCATGAACACCCGTGGGAGACCGACGGATCCCCTTGGTTTCGGCAAATCCCTCAAAGACGGGTGTCACGGTGGTTCCGGAATGTCCAATGTCTATCACCGTCGCCGTCGTGCGACCACATCCGTAACACATCAAGACAGCATCCTTCGCGATGAACGCGGCGGGGACGTTCATTTCTTCCATTAAGCATTCGAGCGTTTGCTGTCGAATCGCGGGTGTATTGTAGGATCGCTCAATCATCAAAAAAGGATGCTCTTCGATTTTGGCTTGTTGCAATGCCGTACTGTATCCATGGTGTAAGAAATCGCGGAGCAAATCAAAGCCATCCGCGCCTTGCGTTGAATCCGGGTCGTACATGAGTCCGGATGTAGGATCGATGGGATTGCAGGTTTCCCAATTTCCGTCATCAAATGTTTTGCGTTGAATCGGATGAGTATAAAAATCGTGACAAACTCCTTGAATTCTCCGTGACTTGTCTCCTTGACGCAACACAGCTACATTCTAATATATAAATGAGGGTTTTATACGATGATGAGTACTCCAACACGATTCAAAGAAAAATGCGAGAATGAACAGAAGGATACGCACCGACGGAAAGTAACTTCGCGGAGCGTCATCGCCAGCCCAGCCAATCTTGGTCGAATAATGACCAATCTCGGCAACTACAGCTCCTATATCATCACCTCCTGCAAAAGCTGCCATTGTCTTTGATTGTTGATGATTCTGATGGATCTGCGATGAAAGAAAGGGATGAATTTTTGAATTTGGTTTTGTCAAAATGCGAGGCGCGGTTTCATCCGCAGTCCGCAGTTTGCGTTATATGCTGCGCGCCGCTTGACGGTCGACGCAGGGGCCGCCAGAAAAACCAGAGCGACATAGAATCGCCAGTACTATCATACCAAGTGTAGATGACTTTTTTCACGACTGGATTTTTAGTCACGAGCTGAAACGAGTTTGTCTGGACTCGAATAACAATTCTCAGAATTATTCTTGTCCCTGATGAATGTGTGGTGTCTGCAAGGGGAAACCACCTTGGTGTCTGGAAAACATATCTATTTTTTATAATGAGCCGAGGCTGAGTGTCAGTGCGTGTGTTTGTCCAAGTGTGTGTCAAGGGAGGAACTTTTTTTGCCGCTTTTTTCCTTTTTTTTCTTGGTCGAGTAGTCTTGCAAACCCGCCAAGCGCCAACACCGAAGTACCTGGTAAGCTTTACCACCTACGGGTTCACTCACTCTGTTTGTCTTTTCTTTTTTCCACGAAAAGCGAGCCCCCCGCTTCCGCTTGCGGGAAGGGCGAGAACGAAAAAACTTCGCAGGGGGCTAGTCTGCCGCAGGCGAAAACATACAATAGTAGATCCAAAGCTGTTTATGCTCTCACCTTGGAATTTCGCGCAATTGCGATTTCAGCCGGCAATGTCTTCGAGTCCTGACTTCATGTTTTTACTACGATGCAAACAGTAGGTTGTACAATCCACGACTGGATTTTAGTCATGAGACTGCATCAATCCTTTTGTACAAGCAGCCTGCAGCGCGAATTTTTTTCTCCTTTTCGCGTTTGATTAAAGTTTCATTACAATAATAGATGTAAAGCTAATTATGCTCACACCTTGGAATTTCGCGCAATTGCGATTTCAGCCGGCAAGGTTCTCGAATCCTGACCTTTATGTTTTAACTATGACGCAAACAGTTGGTTGTACCGATCCACGACTGGATTTCTGTCATGACGAGACACTGCATCAATCCTTTTGTACATGCAACCTGCAGCGCGAAAAAAAGCTCCCGCAGGCGGCTAGTCTTTAAATTTATAGAGTATTTACAAACACGTTTATTGCGTTGCTTGATCAGTTTGCGATGCTAGTTGTTCCGGACCCTCGATGGAGTATTGACTATAGGCTCAAAGTGTTGGTTGTAGGGCAACACGACTGGAACTCAGTCATGGGCTACAATGTTTTATTGCTGATTATGCTGCGTAATAAAATTTTGTTGTTGCGATGATCAAGGACTACTTGATCAAACAATCGTCATTGTTACAATATACGAAGGTGCAATTCTACTTGTCTAGTTATTAAATAGGAAACATGAGCAGATTGATTCGTCTTGCGCGATTGGAGCGGTTTTCTTTTGTGAAAACGGCAAGTTGAAAGCGTTTACGAAAACCGCACCTTGAAACCGTTTCCACCATGATAAAACGGCACCTTCACGAATCAAAAATGGCTTCTCCCAAACTCAAAATGATCTCACAAAATATTCATTCGAGCAATCGAAAACATCACAACACACAAGAAGCTCTCGATTCATCATGAAGTTCTTTTCTTTGCTCATCACCATGGCATCCGCCGCTCCGATTCCTCTCGATCGCTTTCAAGCGATGCTGCAGACCGAAGTTCAGCACGAGTTCTCTCATCCTCACAGTCGTCAGCTACAAGACAACTTGTGGGATGCCGCCTTGCAACATGAACTCCATGTTGCAGCGGAACGCGAAGCCCTCGAGCATACTCCGTCACCCTTTTTGGTGTGCGATTTCACCCTCGGCAAGACGGGTGATTTGTGCCGCGCCGACATGGTCGCTCAGTTGAAGACAGACGATCTAATGCCGGTCATCAACAAGTTCGATCAAACGTGCTTTATTGTGGAAGCACTCCCATCGGTCATTGCGGAGCTCACCTACTTGGCCGCCATTCCTCTCACGGCCGAAATGAAAATGGGGCTCAATTTGGTCGACCAAATCGAGCAACGACAAATTCAACGCATCGATGCTACCTTCTGCCTCGGACAGGTGCAAACTGAGGACGAAGCGCAGGGTTTGGCGGCCCGTGTGCTATCGGCCGGCGAACGTCACTTGTCGGCCTTTGTGGAAGGTCGTGTGCACCGTTCGGCAGACCGACAAAGCTTTTGGCGTCGGCGATTGCAAGAAGATATGGACCCGACTATCTGTGAAAGCATTCATTCCGAGATGGAGTTAGATATCAGTACGTACAGTCTTTCCATCGAGTTTACGGAGGAGCACACGCATTATTCGGAATGCCTTCATGCTCTTGTTGTGCAGCTTGCTACACAGCCGGAAATTTGCTTTGTGGGCGGTTATCAACGAATTCAATTACTAAATGATATAGCCAGTGGCCTTGTGCAAGATGGTGCAAGGAAGAACAAATTGTTTTATCAGCGGGGTTTGAATGGAACTGGTCAAGTGGTCGCAATGAGTGACACTGGTAAGTCATGATTGCTGTGTTATCTCAGAATGAACATTGACTGGGTCGCTCACATAAGTCGTGTTTTCTTCAGGTGTCGATATCGATAATTGCTATTTTTACGATCCTCAAACAACTGTCATGAAGACAAGAAGCATCCGTTTTGATCCATCGGCTCGCAAAATCGTACAGTACTATACCTTTGGCGATGGCTTTGAGGAGCCCAGTGGTCATGGAACGCACGTTGCTGGAACAATCGTAGGACATCGTGGAGACGGAAGACACGGTCGTGGAGATGGAATTGCCAAAGGAGCCAAACTCGCTGTTTTTGACATGCAAGGACCCGAAGGTATGCGAAGACCGCACGTGCTCGAAATGTTCGAACCAGGCTACGTCGCCGGAGCTCGCATTCATTCTGCTAGCTGGGGCATTCCCAACGAAAATCGTTACACTGGTTTTGACCGTGACATTGATCGATATTTATACGATCACCCTGATTTCCTGTTCGTAGTGGCGGCTGGTAATTCTGGAAGCGGTAACGTCCGTCATACCGTTGCTTCTCCGGCCACAACGAAAAATGGCATTGCTGTCGGTGCAACGGACAGTTCAATAGGCGGTATTCTCGCCGAATTTTCGAGCCGTGGGCCTACCGCAGATGGTCGCATGAAGCCTGATGTGGTTGCACCAGGCCTGATGATAACTTCGGCGAGATCTGATCCGTCGCTTCGTGGAGAGTGTGACGAGTCAAGTGGGCTTGTTCAAATGTCCGGAACTTCGATGGCTACACCTCTTGTAGCAGGCGTGGCTGCGATTATTCGTCAATACTTTGCTGAAGGATGGTACGAAGACGGATCAAAAAATCAGATGATCGGCTACGAGCCCCGTGCGAGTTTAGTCAAGGCTATCCTTATCAACAGTGGAGAAAATCTGCGTGGAGTTAGCGGATCATATCCGACGGAATCTTATGACATGCAGCAAGGCTTTGGTCGCGTCAACATGAAGTCATCGTTGCCACTTGGTGGTGACAGAAGCGACATGAAAGCCATTTTCGTCAACGCTCAGCGCATCTCCAGTGGTGATGAAATTACCTACAACGTGAAAATACAGGATACTGCCGTGTGCAGTGGCCCACTCAGTGTTACGTTGGTTTGGACAGATCCTGCTGGTGCTCCCTTTTGCAACATGGGGTGCGTACTGAATGACCTGGACTTGTACCTAACGCGTAAAGGCAGGGAAGGAAAGATCTTTCCAAACAATCTTAATCATGCTGATTCCACCAACAATGCCGAACGCGTGAGAATCGAAAATCCACTGCCCGGTGATACTTACACTGTCCACGTGCAAGGAATCGAGCTTCTGGCAACGCAAGAATACTCGCTTGTTATTTCTGGCTGTTTCACCGATAAAATAACGAAGGATGACGCTATCAATAAAATAGACTTGATCGAGGAAGATTCTGATTGTGAAGATGGCTTCGGTCTCATCAGCATCAATGACAACGCGATGAAGAACTGCAGTTGGTTGTCTGCAAACATTGACGAATACGAGTTTTTATGCTCATACACTGATGTTGTGTCAGAGTGCCCTTCCACTTGCAATCGGTGCTCTTTCAAACAATTGGAGACCGGGCGTGGATTCATCACAGCAAATCTTGATGCAGGTGCTGCCCCACTCCGTTGGTATGGCACCACATTTGATTTGAAAACCCGAACTTCATTGACTTTCCAAGGATTGAGCTTGTATCTAAGTTCCAAAGAAGCATTCCGGGTTCAGGTTTCGATAAGCAACGGTGACCGTAGTGCGGTCGGAAAGAATCCTCTTGCTACATGGACTCCCGTGTGCGATGCCGTCGTTACAGGCGCAGGGACAGGAAAAGAAATAAAAATTGAGGGGTCAGAGTACTGCCATCCGTTTTTCATGAACGAAAACTCGTTTTTCACGATCCAAGTTGAGGTCGAGGGCACCAGACCGGGGCTGATTCTGTCGAAATACAATGATGGTGTGGATCACGTAGTACATGCGAATGAGCACATGTTAATTCGTTCTGGTGGCGCCGCGTATGGCAACGAAAGGGAGCAAGTCGAAGGATATACCTTGGATGGCTCGGTGTTATACACTACATCAGATGATGATAACTGTAGGGATAATTCTGGAAAAGTGGAAATTCAGGAAGTAGGAGCAAAGAGTTGTGCCTGGCTTGAAATGAATCTTCACAGATTTCGTCATCTTTGCGACACAACTCAAGTAGCAAGTCACTGCCCACGGACTTGCGGCGTGTGCACCGAGAAACAATAGAATTATTTTTCAGCAACAAAGGATTAAATCATATCGCAATAAACTTTAAGACAACAAAGTAAATAACCGAAAGATTTAGTCGTATGGATTAGTCCCTCCATGGCCCTTCCATTCGCACTTTCACGTCCACCGGCGGCATTTCCTTGCAAACGACCGTAACTTGCAACTTCGTAAGAACCTCGATTTCGAGTGAATCCCATTCAAGAGTTCCCTCACATGGGCGGCCGTCCTGAAACCTTCTTTGCAAAAGAATTCGCTTTGAACCGTCGCGCGCCTCATCGCTCGCATATGTGACCATGTCCTTGTGCTCTTGTAAAAATAACTTCACATTTACACCCAAAGCAGGTACGAAAACAGAAAACGTTGACTGTCCCACAGACAAAACAATACCAAGCTGTCCGTGCATGGGTTTGCTCTTGACGTACAACGAAAGAAAAATGACATCGCACCTCTCTTGAGCATTTTTGGAACCCATCCTTTTTCGTTTGCATGCTCGCAAATTTGCTGTATTTCTTCTGGCTTCAAATGAAAGTTTTCAACAGCCTCTGCACCCTCTATCGTTGCTTGCAGAAGGCGATGGACCATTACATCAGGGTACCTTCTTATAGGGCTTGTGAAGTGGGTGTAATACGGAATGTTAAGGGCAAAATGTCTCCATAGCTCCTTATCTTCTTCACTTCCTGCCGCAAAATATTCGGCCGCTTTGAATGGATTCATTAGCATCTGAGTGATGCATTGCAATATCAACGGTTGGTCACTGTACTCGCGGTTGAGGTGCACTAAAGACCGATGTAAATCTTCGCTAGATGAAACATTCAATTCTTGCCCTGTCGCAGCAAACACAACAGCAGCAAGCTCACTCAAACCATCTATTTCGGGTTCTTTGTGACAACGGAGAACGGCCCGACTTTCGGCATGCATTATGAGCTTTTGTGCTACAAGGTAGTTGGCGAGTAGCATGTATTCTTCAACGAGCCGATTGGAGTCTCGAATGGGATACGGGGCCGTAAGAAGTGGAGTTTGTCCATCCGCATCCATCATAAATGTTAACTTAATTCCGTTGAGAGCGAGGGCACCATTTTCGAAACGGAGACGTCTCCTGGCCATCGCCACACGATGCATCAAGCGCACGTCAGCGGCAACTTGATCCACTGTATGAGTTCCCTTCGGCCGCCTGTCCACTGGCCACTGCTCGCTGTCCATTTCTGATTCCGCTTCACCCGTTGCAACTTTATTTTCAATAATATTCTGTGCTGTCAAATAGTCCAACCGAGCGCACGACTTGATCACCGTTCGCCCATACCAAATAGAATCCTTCGAGCGTACCATGGTACCATCAAGATTCATTCTCCAAACACACGAGAAAGCTAGTCGCTCTACGTTTTCATTGAGACTACAAGCGACTTCACATAAAGGTCTAGGGAGCATTGGAATCGTTCTGTCAACGAGGTAGATGGTTGTGGAACGTCGAATTGCCTCTTCATCCACAGCCGTTCCAGGACGAACGAAGAATGAAACGTCGGCGATGTGCACTCCGACTTCCACCGTACCATCGTCCAGCATCTTGATATGAAGAGCATCGTCCAAGTCTTTGGCAGTGGTGGGATCAATCGTAAAAATACGTTCGCTTCGATAATCCCTTCGACCAGCATACATGCTTGGAGTTGGCTTCCAACCCAATTGATTCTTTTCACCGGAACTCGCATCTTCTGTGTAATACAGACCACTTTGTACCGCTTCATCCACATCCCGTAAAACTTGTGGAGGATGATCTCCGTGATTGACATCAAACTCGGAAAGTAAAGCCGTTATCTCATCTTCCAATACACACGCCGATCCAATTTTGACGATACGAGTACAAGGCGGCCACTTGTGCGTTTCTTGCCAGCTTCCATACTCATACTGCGCTTGGAAATAAGTCGTAAGAGCCACATCTACCATTTTCTTACTGGAGTTGCCATCCTCCTCCCTCTTGAGTTGCTCCTCTTCACGGAGTTTCGTCAAGACGCCACGTGTCGACGCCGTAGGACATCGGAATTGCGGCAGTGATTTGTTGTTTGGAGTCAAGAGAATGGTGCTGTCATTCACTACTTTGAGTGTACCGACAATACGACGCGTCGCACGACGTTCCGTTCGTGGCGCTGTGGTAGACTGCTTAATTTCCGAATGAATGTCTTTGGGCGGAACAATGCAGACAACCGTTCCCTTGGGTTGCTTTAACGCCTTTTTCTTCTTTGAGCCGACGACGATCCTCGCCTTCACGAATATTTACCGCCTTTTTGACAGGACGAGGAATGGTGACGAGCGGATTCCACAAATCGACTTGCTGCGGATCTTCTTGCCAGGTTGTTGGAGGATCATCCTGCAGAGCGACATTCTGAAATTGCGACGTGATTTCGTCTTCCAAATTGATCGTGTCCTCCTTGTTGTCATCGTCATTCTCGGTACTGGGTTCCAAAATGCGCACAAATACAATATCTCCGTCCAAAGCACGATTGCGATCGAGTTCTGAAGGAATACAGATATCTTGCAAATGCAATCCTCGATCACACGTCACAAACGATGTAGAAGTAGCGGCTCCGCCAGCCGAGAATGGCAAGACCCGCAGTCTTCCTCGTACTAAAGTTCCTTCTGCGTACAGCTTCATGCATTCTTCGAGAGATAAATGCGAAGGGTAGGGAACGAAAGGTGATGAAGAAGATGAGTTGCTTCTCGCGTACCGCTTGTTGTTATTCTTATTGCCGTTGTGACCGTTTCTGTTTCCCTCATTGTTCCCATTACGACTGTTGTTTCCAGCTCTATTGTTCTTCTTCTTGTTTGCCGCGTTGTTGGGTGTAGTTGACGATTCGTTAGCATCCGTTCCTGGCGCATCTTTCGAGGTCTCTTTCTTCGGTTTTCGTGAACGACGATTTCCTCCGGAACGCGGCCTTGTGACTTGATTTCGCGCGCTCTGATCGTTCTCCGTTTCCTTTGTCATAATCTCTTTGTGAAATTGAAAGTAGCGACTACGTAGGTATATCTTGTTGTTTATGATGGCAATCAAAGAGGACGATCGATACGAGCAGCATCATCGCGGATCGCAAAATAAAGAAAGGGCATCACGTCTGCGCGCAACGATAAGGATAAGGCTCGTGACTGATGCGCAGTCTAGGAAAATTTGAGCTTACTTCTGATCTAGAGTACATAGGGAAGAAAGCTATCCTCCACTCATCGTTATACATGCTATTCCATACGGAGTAACATTTTAGTACGGAAGAAGCAAATTCAAGACTGTATCAAAGACACATGTCGTTCGCCGGAAAAGGATAATGAAAGCGAGGACGACGGAAGCGACTACGAGCACGATGAGAACGGAAATGGTTAAATTGAATTGATTTGATTGATGCAGACAACCTTCCACCTTCCGTAACTTGTTCACTTTCACGTGAGAGAAACCAATACAATTCTCTTATACGTAGTACAAACGATCCTTATGTAAACGAGTTTGTTTATTCGCCTCTGTTCTTCTTTTGACCACATTCATTTTCAGTCTTGCTCAGCAAATCCAAACTCGCGTTGAAATTCACGTCCCATCTCTTCCTTTTCACGATCCAGTTCACTTTCGACAGCCATACTTTCTTGATCAGCCGCGGCCTTTTCTGCTCGACGCAAAGCCTTGTTCTTTCGTCCACCCATCTTTTCAACGTTTTGTTTCTCCAAATGTAAACGTCCCATCGTTTCTCCAAAAATAGTAGTTGTCTTGTTCTTGTTCTTTTCGGTCTTCTTCTTGCGAAGTTCAGCCGGTTGACGACGTGCCGCCTTGGCCAAGTCCGAATCAGCCCACATCGTTCGGCGCAAAACGAAATCGAAATCAGGACCGCACGGTTGCAGCAACGGTACGGGCACTTTGCTGGAGAGATCTTTGGGATTCTTTTTCAATTGAATGTGATAGGTGCGTTGATGAATCAACACAGTGCCCTGTGCCGGGGCTATCGTAAAGACAATCATGTGATCAATGCCCGTAGCCAATATCTTATCCACCACTTGTCCTCGGTAGAAATCGGTCAATAAATTTTGCAAGTTTGGATAATCGATCGTCGAATATTGCTGCCACAAGTCGCCTTGAAACATGAGCAATGGTTTCGTGCCGATCCGTTTCTTGAAGACTTGTCCACCATAATCGCGAAGACTGCTCTTGAACCGCAGAATTCCCAGTTCTGCCATATCAAGTACTTGATGATCAAAAGTCCGACCGATCACGAGATTGTTGGGTCGTTTCTTGTTGTGTGACGCCACGGCAAAGAGAGCACAATCGTTTTTGGTCGAAAGAAATTCCAACGATTGCTGATCTTCAAACGGAACAATTTGGTTCTTTTGTTCAACAACTTAACTCTCGGAGCCTGCAAAGCACGAAGTTCCTGTAATACGCGACTCATGGCTTCGGAAGCTTTGATTCCTTTCAACAGAAGCGTGTTTTTGCCATCTTCTTTCAATTTCGATTCGGTCGATTTGAGGTATCTCTGAACGCGTGCATTTGGCACTTTTTTGCTTCCGCTAAGCTCTTTGGTGCGCGATGCCTTGCGCTGCTGTTCTGTGGGAGCCATTGTTGTGTAATTATATCCAATAAACGCAAGCAAAAGGCAAAGGACGAATGTTATTTGTCAATGCATTTATCGCAAAACGAAAAAGAAAAAAATTGCATTTGAATTTTGAATGGCTCTGGAAGAGGGAATCCGGAATCCGTGTGTTTGCTTGTTGCCGCTGGTGCTTTCATGACATTCGTGACAGTCAATCACGAACTGAAGGCAACAAAGTTTTGCTCTCTGAGACGACTTGAGACTTGACTTCAGTGTAGCTAACTCGAGACCGATGAGCGCGTTAATCATAACCAGTTCAGTAAAAACAGTCTAGCTAGTGCGATTATGGCAAATTAAAAAGCTATTTCGACAATCAGCGCAAGATTTTCTGCAAGCGATTGAAGTCTTGTTATACTCGTTAACTCATTTCGATTTCGGTACCGATACCGAGCTCTCGTGCTTTCTTCACAACTACACTGGCTGTCATAACATCTTGAATGGCTGTCCCCACGGATTTGAAAAATGTACACGGCAGTTGGGTCTCAGCGGGTTCGTAGTCTTGCTGTAACACTTCTCCCAACAGAGTGACGGGATGTTCGGATGGCAAATCCTTCAAATCACCCACCGCCCTCGCTTCTGGTGTATCTATCCAGACGCGACATTGACGAATGGTTGTTTCGGTTGGGATTTCTTGCATGTCTGGCGTATAACTACCGATCGAATTGAGATGACAACCAGCGGGCAGTACTATATTGCCATCAAACAGCGGTGTCGCCGTATTGGTACAAGTCACAATACAAGAAGCTGTAGAAAGAGCTTGTGCAATCTGCGCCGTATCGTCGAGTGCTAGAATCTGACAGTGCGCAATCTTGTCAAATGCTATTTTACCTTCCGCACACATGGATTGAATCTTGTTCCACAAAGCAACAGCACGCTCCGGCGTCCGATTCACAATTGTCAATTGAGATAAAAGTCGTTGCGGCAAAGCTTCCGCAATCATTTGTATGTGCAATTCAGCTTGTAAGCCCGCACCAAACACCATTAAATGTTGCACTTCTTTACCTTGCCACGCCAAGGCCGTGGCCAACGCACTCCCGGCAGCAGTACGAGCCGCTGTCAAAGAAGTACCATCCAACACAGCATCTACGCGACCCGTTTCCGCATTTAAATGCAGAATCGTAGCCGGAACCAACGGTAAACCCTTGGCGGGATTGTTACTGCGCACACTCACAATTTTACATCCCATCGTATCCGACGTGGCGGCTGGTTTGAATAACGTCCAATCGGGTGTAGTTCCTTCCGTAGAAACAGAATGATACGGAAGACCCAAACGAGAAGGTACAGTCGCTTGTCCTTGAGCCAGCGCAATGAAGGCTTGTCGATTGACTTCCAAACACTCACGTAAATGAAGACATTGATGGACTTGTTGTTCGTTTAAAATCAACATTCTTTGGAATCTCACCAATGTAGAGCGCATTACTTTAATCGCATTTCCTGTTCTTTGTCGCAAAATACGCGTCTTTTCCAGAAAGGCCCGGAAAGAACTAATATTTCGTTCAACGACGTGCCGTAACAGCGGTTGTCGTTCAACGATTCAAAGAAAAAGTCACCTCACCAACAACTTCGATTCCTTTCCAGACACTTTCTTTTAAGGATGCCACTCATATACAACCAAGATTTACAACAACAGCTAGCAGAAAAGTAGGCAGTTCATATTCTTTCTTATCATTGCGTTTTTTTTCGTTGCAACAATAAAAAGGTCGTTGCGCTAAAAAGGACGTGCGGCGGTGCTTCGAACGCCTACGTAATTTCACGTAGCTCTCGTTGGGAAATTTATCGACAGAGGGAGACCCGGATTTTGTGTAATTTCGATCACACCCTTTTTCGCGTCTTTTCAACACCAATGCCAACATTACTTTGCCCGACATCGCAAATGCATACTATAGAGCAATATTCGACCCTGATTGCACTGTGAAACATGAAGCAGTACAACAATGCAACGCTTCGAATGTCTACGCGTGATTTACGTAGCCGCCGTAGGAAATTCATCTCTGTAGGGGTACCCGGATATTGTGTTTCCCTCATCAACCAATTCTTGCCTCTCAAGTGCCCAGATGCCAACGTTTCTTTTTCCAACGTATTCGCTTTGTATCAAAAAAGCAATAATCGCCATTGATTTAAAAATGAAACGTTGATGGAACGAATGATGCAACACATCGAATATCTACGTACTTTCACGTGGCCCTCGTAGGGAAATTTATCGACAGAGGGGAAACCCGGAGATTGTGTATTTTCGATCACACCCTTTTCGCGTCTTTTGGACACCAATACCAACATTACCTTGCCCGACATCGCTAATGCGTGCTATAGAGCAATATTCGACCCTGAGTGGACTGTGAAACATGAAATAATACAACGATGCAACGCTTCGAATGTCTACGCGTAACTAACGTAGCCGCCGTAGGAAATTTATCTCTGCAGGGGTACCCGGATATTGTGTTTCCCGTCATCGTCCGATTCTGGCCTCGAAAGTGCACAGATGCCAACGTTTCTTTTTCCACCCTATTTGCTTCGTATCGAATCGCAATAATCGCCATTGATTTAAAAATGAAACGTTGATGGAACGAATGATGCAACACATCGAATATCTACGTACTTTCACGTAGCTTTCGTACGGAAATTTATCGACAGAGGGGAAACCCGGATATATTGTATTTTCGAGCACACCCTTTTTCGCGTCTAAGGGAATCCCGGATGTCTAGCATCACTATGTACTATGTTTATCGCTTCTCATCTCTCAGCGATACACTTAGATTCCTTTGCCTTATGCAAAGAAGATGATTGTTACTTCTCCTTTATGTCGAGCTAGGAGAAACAATATCGAGTATGTGTCGTATTACGTAGTATCAGCGTCATTACGTCATTACAGGCCTAAATTACTAAAGGCGTAGTAGATACCGTATCTTTGATAAAGGCGTAGTAGATACCGTACCGATGGCTTATATCTTTGATGTCTCATCGACGAACGTACGAACAAGTCTCACTGCCAAACATAGAAGAAATTGTCAATCAGTTCGATGATTCATTACGGAATGAATGTTGCAAGTGTGTCCCCTAGGGTCCAAGCCCGACGGCGACAAATGAAAACACGTTCAGCTGTTTGAGTAACACATATCTTCATCACGGACGGTAAAATTCAGCTAACTCAATTGTTGACGTCTCATTTTAGTTCTAGAAAAATCTTGACCGCTGCATGATTGGCGTAACCGGGCCTTCCCAAGACATCCTGGAGAAATTGGGACAAGCGTTCTTGCCGAGTCGCGGCAAAATGATCGTCTTGCCGGTGAAAGAAAAAGGGACATGTTCCGGAAGGCATTTCGATGGGTTGGGTAGTCGTAGTAACGGAATGCGATGGTAATATCGTTAAAGGATGCGATTTTATTTGTTGATAAAGCCACCAAAAGTGACTGTATCTTCTTTGAATGATCCGTTTGTCATGTTCCCGACAAACCGTAATCGAATAATAGTATGCCGGAAGACTGGTCTTGCCTTGCATCTCAGAAGGAACGTCGGGTGGGTTGTCTTTAATCAGCGCAAAGCCATTGCAATGAATCGTATAAAAAGTAGCGTTGTAGCGGGGCGACCAATGATTCTCCGGAAGATACATCAGCGGAGCATTCTCATTCATTGCTTCGTGCCGTCTTACTTCCGTCATTTCCGAAATTTTGCGTCAATCTCTTGCGTATGTATAAACTCGTTAATTACTGATCAAGAGAACTAATGCAATTCTCCGACTTGATCATTTCAGATTATTATGAGTTCGCACGCAGACAGGTGCTGCCGTGCGCAAATAAACTCCAGAATTTCTGGACAATCCACAGAATTTCTGTCTGACGATATCGCGTTTTCCAGAATTTCTGGAATTTTTCGCAGAAACGCTGTTTGTTGAAAAACACCGTGTCCAGATTATTCTGGAAACAGAAAGGAATATCTGTATGATCCAGAACAACGACGCTCAAAGTCTCTTGAACGCGCGAATCATTTTTGTGAGATGATAACAGCTGGTCCAGAATTTCTGGACCATCCACAGAATTTCTGTCTCACGATATCGCGTTTTCCAGAATTTCTGGAATTTACACAGAAACGCTGTTTAGCAGCAAAGAATTTCTGTATGATCCAGAACAAGGACACTCAAAGTCCCTTGAACGCGCGAATCATTTTTGTGAGATGATAACATGTGGTCCAGAATTTCGGGACCATCCACAGACTTTCTGTATGACGATATCGCGTTCTCCAGAATTTCTGGAATTTACACAGAAACGCTGTTTATCGTGTCCAGATTTTTACTGGAAACACCCGGTTTAGCACTTGTGTAAACGAAACATTACAATTAAACAATCCATCAAAGTCGTATCGGTCATTTTCTCTAGTTCCGTTGTTTAAAGTATTTATGAAAACGGAACAGTCCTACATACTGTAAAACGACAATTCCCGTTCTCGATTGTTGACCGCTCTCTTGTACGCTTCATCAAAGTCCTTCGGAAGCACGACATATCGATTCTCTCGGACCGCTCGCAAGCCGGCTTCCGTACAGATCGCCGCAATATCCGCACTGCTCACTTTTTCCGAGCGATTGACATAATCTTCCAAATCCAACTCTTCTGACAAATTCATTTTCGAAGTCGCCGCCTGAAAGACCATGCGCTTTTGTCGGCGATCGGGATTGGGGAATTCAATTTTACGATCCAATCGTCCCGGACGCAACAATGCCGGATCCAAAGTATCGGCGCGATTCGTGGCCATGATGACTTTGATGTTGGTCGTCTGATCAAAACCATCCATCTGATTCAACAATTCAAGCAGAATGCGTTGAACTTCACGATCGGCTCCGGTCTGAGCATCGAAACGCTTGGTCGCAATTGCATCGACTTCATCAATAAACACAATGCAGGGCGAGTTTTCACGCGCCAATCGAAAAACATCTCGCACCATGCGGGGCCCTTCTCCGAGATATTTCTGCACAAACTCGGAACCGACCATGCTGATAAAGGTCGCTTCGGTCGCATTCGCGACAGCCTTGGCCATCATGGTCTTTTCCCGTCCCGGGCGGACCGTACAACAAGACACCTCGCGGTGGATCAATGCCAATTTGTTGATAAAGATGATGCTGAATGAGTGGCAATTCGATGGCTTCGCGGACTTCTTGTTTTTGCATGTCCATGCCACCAATGTCTTTGTACGTGACATCGGGTTTTTCGGCCATGAGTTTGACAGTACTATCGGACTCGGGCGGCAATATATCGACGACCGAATGACTGTGTCGATGCAAGGCAATGCTCGTGTTGGGTTTGAGCAATTCTCGATCGAGGGTACTGAGGACACGCACGTAATAATTGGAGCCCGCCGTCGAACTGACAATCCCGTAATTGACATCAATCATTTCATTGAATTGACCAATAACTAAAGGAACACTTTGGATACGACGAATCTCTTCTTTCGCGCGAAGCAATTCGCGTTGCAAGTGACGCATTTCGTCTTTGAGATATTCTTCTTGCAGTTCAACAAATTCGAGTTGCTTTTCCAAGGCTTTGACTTCATGAAAGAGATCGGGAGGATTTGACGATGTTTCGGCTGATTCAAGTTCATCGTTTAATAATGCGGTAGACGACTGTGAGGGGAGCATAGCAGTGATTGAGTAAGAATACGATGCAAAGCAAAAGGAATTGAAAGGAGACAAGCGACTACTTACCTTTTCGAGGATCGGAGCACTCATTACCGCAGCAGATGCCATTTTGTTGTAATTCAAAGATCAGTTAAGCGATGAAGACTCAAGAAACTAGTTTATTTGATTATTGAGCGACAGGTAGTAGAGTTGCGTTGTGCTTTGATTGTTATATTTCATTCGATTATATCGTGTGTCATGGTCAAGCAAAAAGCAAAACGATGAACGCCGAACGACGTCGAAAGATGCAGATCGCATTCGCACCGGTTAACCACAGTACAAAGTTTACATAGCCAGAAACTGTGGGTACGTGTTATTATCACGTGCCCAGAAATGTGAGCGCGTGTTTTTATCACGAATCCAGAAAATGTGGGTATGTATTATTGTCACGTGTCCAGAAATTGTGGGTGAGTGATTTTTCACTTCTCCAGAAAAAATGTTGGAGTGTGTTTTTATTACCTGGTACGTCTCCAGAAAATGTGAGTACGTGTTATTATCACGTGTTCAGAAAATGTGGGCGAGTGATTTTTCACATATCCAGAAAATGTGGGGTCGCGATGTTCTCAAATCTCCAGAAATTGTGGGCGAGTGATGTTTTCACGTTTCCAGAAAATGTGGGGAAGTGGTTTTTGACGTCTTCGCGTGTGCATCGAACGTCAACAACACGCAATCAATCGTCATTCTAATTGACATTCTTATCTTCGTTAAATTGCATCTCACAAGCTTCGATATCCTATCACAACTACAAGATGCACTTCTTTACACAAGTCATCACAGCCGCATTTGCCTTGCAATACAGACACCATTCTTGTCGGTCTCATCACAACATTCCGTCGACATCCTATCGTCTCTCCTTGTCATCCGAGAGCCACACTGACAACCAAAAATACCAAGACATGCTCGAATGGCTAAAATCAAAAGGTGCCGATATCAATTCAAAGATAGAAATACGTCCCAGTACACGACAGGGCAGTGGTTACGGAGTGTTTGTCAATGATGCAGTGGACGCCGATGAACTCCTTTTCACCATTCCAAGATCGGCATGTATTACGTTAGATCAAGCCTTACAAGATGAAGCGTGCGGAAAAATCTTTCAAAAGATCATTGATCAGGCGGGTCCGGGTGGTGCCACGGTCGCCATGGCGGGATTTATGGCCAAGGAATGGTTGTTGACACCCACGGACAGCAACCCCACGCAGGACACACCGTTTGGACCGTATCTGAGGACATTGCCGTGGGCTCGGGGTGTCAACAATCAAGAACACATTCTATTTTGGTCCAATCAAGAGATTGAAACGTCTTTAAAAGGATCTATGTGTTATTCGGAAGCAACGGCTTTGCGAGAAGAAGTCAAATTGGCCATTCGTGTATTGAATGGGATTGTAAAGCCACCCATCGAAGCAGAGCGACGAAAAGAACGGGGAGAAGAAGAAGAACAAAAGAGTGGTTTTACATGGCCGTGGCAAGCCGAGTCGTCAAACGAGGATACGACTAGTATTTTAGAAGGATTGCCCGAAGCGGTCAAAGGGGCTTTTGTTTGCTTATTAACACGAGCGTTTGAAGATGAAGGGGATGCCGAAAAGTTAGTTCCCATGTTGGATATGATGCAACACAGTGAAGATCCTTCCATTTCTCATGTCATGCGCAAATCGGATGGTAGTGTGCAAGTCCGAGCGCGGAAAGCATTGGAGGGTGGTGAAGAACTTTTCAATCAGTATCGTTCCGAGTTGGAAGAAAGCATGCCGTATCATCGTTTCTTTACACGGTATGGCTTTGTTCCCGGAGTAGAAGAAGATATGATGAATTTGTTACAAGACAAATCTTCTATCTTCTTTGCTCAAACAGCCGAAGTTTAACGTTGTAAAGTAATTCTTGATTTCGAAAGAATTTTTGGTGCGTCGGCGTTTGTCATGTCATAAACAATTTCGAGTCCTTCCACTACTAGGTCGTTGTTATTGCTGTTATTGTCACCGACCTTCCATTTCGTCACCACACGCCGTGGAAAGATCACCGGAATACCCCGATCATCTTCTTGTGTGACCAATTGAAACTCCGAGCTAAACACGGTCGATTCCGTACGTTCGGTGGCCCGTTTGGTCACTTTCATTTCTTTTGTTTTCCCATTGTTGTATTCCATTCGCAAGACGTTGGGATTCGATGCCGACCACTGTGACGATCGTACCGTATTAGCAGTTATCGAATTTTCTAAATTGCCTTGATTGAAAGCACGATCGGCAATGACGATGTCCTCGTCGAATAAAAGGAAACGAACGGGATATTCCAATAGTGTTGTTTGTTCGTCACTGCTACCAAATGATACTTGTCGACGCATGTTCCAAGTCCCCTGCCACGAAACAGGATAATAGACATCCGGAGCTCCATAACCAGGAATTTTGGCTGAAGCACGACGCAATGTTGTTTCGGGAGGCGGTAAGAGAACAAAAAGTGACTGTTGCAGCATATCGCGTCGAGCCAGACTGTGGACTGTCGTCGTCCAAGCCGAGATGAATGGTAAGAAGAAACTGCTGAATAGACATATTGTCAGGCTGGATGTTAGCCTCATGATAGTGATACGAGATGCTAAGAAAAGCAATTGTACCAGGTAAGTTGTTGTTGTCGTCAAAAGTGAACGAGAAAAGTGAGTCAGTCGTCACTCTTGTCACAACTCGTGACTTGGACCTTGTAAGTAAGTTACCCTCATCCCTTATCATGTTTCGTACTATGAGCTGGTAAGAACTTTTTGTGAGTCAAAAGGGCGACGTGGCCCAGGATCGGCATCTTTTGACTTTTGACACGGACGGAAAGTTCAATGGGGATAAAGAACGCGCACCGAAGTCTTCTGGAGTCGTGAGTCAGTAGTATTTGCAAGACAAGATTTCTGGCGGCAAGATACCACGACGTCATACTACAGCATGGAACAAAGTAAGTTCATTGGAACCTGACGCAGATGTAGGTCACTCTACGAAATTCTGACCCATTCTGACGAAATTCGCACGATGGCGGGTTCCGATGCGCCACCAACTCACTCTCGATGAACAGTACAACTCCAAGTGGTACCGGTACTCCGAACTCCGTACCTTTTGTACTGCGAATTCCAACTCAGCGCGATCCGATTGAATTCTCAAGAAGAAGAAAAAAAATCTCACAAAAGAGCAACCAAGCGATCACTCTTCTTTTATTGTTCTTGCTGTTATTGAATGAATCATCATCATTAGCCTACATCATCATGAAAACTTCTTCGACGAATAATACAAGGACTGTGTATTGTGGCAGAAGCGTACCTTGTGTCTATTCTGCACTCCTTCTTCTTCTTTTCCTGCTTTCCTCATTTACAACACTCCAAGCCTACGTGACATCTCCCGGAGCCGTCCCGGTGCATCGACAACGCGCCTTCTTACAAGAAATCACGATCGATTTGTGTCAAACGACGACACCATTGTCAAATGAACAACTCTCACAAGCTCCGAAACTGTTGGAAGCCTGGAGCAAACAACCGACAGCGCAAGCTGCAATGCAAAGTGAAAAATTGGTCGCAAGGGTGATTGCCGAAAAGAAAGCGGGCAATGGAGCGGCCGATTTGACCGTGCGGGATTACAACTGCTTATTGTCGACGTGGTGCAGTCTGCAAAACAACGCCGAGCGTTGTGAACAAATTGTCGAAACAATGCAAGCTGTCGGTGAACCATTGCCGAATTTGGATTCTTTCAAACTAGTCTTGAAAGCGTGGAGACAACAACGGCCTGTCGATCCGACGTATGCGCCCTTTCGTGCACAGCGCATTCTGGATTGGATGATTCGGTTGTATAGTAATGGAGAAAATGCACAGGCCTTGCCGGATGCCGAGTGTTTTGATATGTGCTTGACGATTTGGAGTCGATCGGGTCATCCCGAAGCACCCGAGCGGACGGAAAAGTTGTTGGGGGCTATGGAACGATTGCATCGGTCGACCGGGGCGGCCAAGCCACGCCATACGAGTTTCAATGCGGTATTGGCGGCGTGGAGCAAGTCGCATCGTCCCGAGGCGGCCGATCGGGTGATGGATATTTTGAGTTTCATGGAATTGTTGGCGTCGCACGGAGAATTGACCCTCGACGCAGCATCGTACAACACGGTCATGAATACGGTACTCTTGACAACCGAGGCCGGAGATGCTTCGTTGAAAGCACAAGCCATTCTCAAGCACGCACTCAAAGCACAAAAACGAGATCCGGAACATGTGCAATTAGAAACGATTTTGTTCAATTCGGCCATCGGTGCGCTGGCGAAAAGTAAAGCTCCCGGAGCCTTTGTCAAGGCCCGAACCATTCTGGATCGACAAATTACATTGTACGAAAATGGTTGCACGACGTGTCGACCGGATGTGGTAGGATACACTTCCGTCATTGCTTGCTGTGCGGCAGAGACCATCGAGCGCACCGCGGCTTTTGCGACCGCCATGCAAACCTTTCAAGAAATCGAAACACCCAATCACATTACTTACGGCACCATGTTGAAAGCGTGTGCCAAACTATTGCCCCATGACGCACCCGCCCGTCGAAAAGCGGTGCGCCACTTGATGGCAAAAGCCAAAGAAGCGGGATGTGTGGGAGACATGGTCGTTTCACGGTTGCGGGAAGCGACCCCGGAATTGTACAAGGAATTGTTGGAAGGACACAGTAAGAAGCAATTACCGCCAGAATGGACCCGAAATATCGATGAGTCGTCCAAGAAAAAGGGACGTCGGGCCGAAGTATAGCCTCGGCGATGCATCTAATTTGATCCATTTTTGTACAGTTTTCCTCCTATTAATATTCTTTCATTAAAAACTTAGACCTATAATAGATTATTTTTTATACAAGTGACTCTATCGTTTCTAATGCGTTGTTGTAGCTCATTATTGATTATACTTTGTTACAATTGCTTCAAGGCATCTCGTACCATTTCACAAGCAGCAATACCATCGTGGTGGTCTGTTATTTGTATCAACTTTGCTGCGTCTAGTGAGCATGCCGCTTTCCACAACGCCTTGACTTGTTGAATGTTATAGATGGCTTCTTTCACTGGATCACTTCGCTGTGGGAACGTGTCAAAATAAAAATGCCCTCGATAGTTTGCTTGGCGTAATTGATACATTACTTCTAACGCCATGGAAGGATGAACGGACCCAAACAACAAGCCGTCTTCCGCAGCCAGTCGCGTGTACCCATCGTTCAGTTGTATGCCAAACAATTTGTCGTATTGTGCCACCAATGCAATGCTCTGTGCTGGATTCTCACCGGCCATCAGCATGTGACCCACGTCCATCGTCAATCCAAAATTATCTCTTTGCACGTCTTGACACAACAATAAGGCCGTGCCCGTGCTCGGAACTAAAAAGAAGCGGGTATTCTCGTCGGTCGGTTTGAACTCCAAAGATAATTTGATTTGCGGGTAAGCATCACAACACCGTTGGAAGGCTTGCACCATTTGTTGCCATTTCTTACGATAATCAATCTGAAAAGGATAATCGTAACCATCAAAGGCGGACCAGACCACCACCTCTCGACAACCCAAAAACATAGCCGCTTCAGCCGCTTGCAGTGTCATTTGGATTGCTTCTTCACGACGCTGTGCTTCTGGATGCAAGAACGACCCCAAAGCGAATCGTTCGGCCGGATAGCGCAAACACACTGCCCCAGCTTGCAAGCGACAGGCCGCCAGGGCTTCTTTTAACTCCGATAAAGAATGTGAATGGAAATGTTGCGGATAATTGAAATCGACACAAGTCAATCCAGGTATTGTCGCTTGTCGTTTCAACCATTCCATGACCGACCCCTTGCTATTCGTTTCGTCGGGGTTCCACAAATCCCATCGATCCTTCATGGAATTCAAACGGGAACCAATGAGAAAAGGAAACTCGGTCTCTTTGGCGGCTTCTGCTGGTACTGTTGTTTGTTTGAAGTCGCTGTCCGTTTTGCGCGTGTCGCTTTCCTCATCAAAACTTTCTGACATTGACTGAAGTTCGTTTTCTCGCCGTTCTTTTAAGGATTCCCACAACGACAAGGCCTGATCGTACTGTTCTTGGACTCGTTGTAATGTCGGAGCCGCCGCGACAGCTCCCATGGTTTGTACCGCACACGCCCCCGCCGCCGCCGCCCACGCCAAGGGTGGTTCTTGTCTTTGGAGTAATGCCGCCACAAAGGCCGCACGAAAACAATCGCCCGCCCCCGTTTCATCGACCACGTTGGTAACAGGTACGGCTGGAACATGCAATGGTCGGGTTGTCGAAGCATCAGCACTACAAGGAGGAAACCATGTCGCTCCTTGTCGACCTTGTGTGACAATCACATGGTTCGCATGACAGTGTTGTTGCAAGAATTGGACTTGTTCATTTACGGTAGACAGCGGATTGTTGTTGCTGTCACTAGCAGAATGTTTACTCTTCATTTTCTGCACCAATCGCTGTAATTCGGTTTCATTGGGCATGAGATAATCCACATACGGCAAATGATGCATCGGTCGATCCGCTCCTCCCACATCTTGTACGGTGATTATGTGCGGAAAATGAGTCTTGACATAACGACACAAGAATTGATTGACAAAATCGGGAATCTCGCATTGCAATAAAATGCATTGAATGTTGTGTGACTGAATCAATTGATGCAAATACGGCCAAATCATGGTCGGTTGTTGTTGCAATTGATTTCCGATCGTCTTCCATTCCTCCCAACCGTATTCATTGCTGCCTCCACTGACAATGGCACTGACTTGTCCCGTATTTTCACACAATGTGATATAACCTCTTCCGCAGGGTAATTGTGGATGCGATCCGCACTGCCAAAGCAAGGAAGATGACAACAGATCCGATGGATCGGGCAGATCGTAGCCGACTTGTCCGACGAAACACACGGCTTTGTCTTTCAGTAATAATTTCGACAAGGCCACGGCTTGTGTCAATCCTTTTCCGCCCCATTGATGCCACGGCATTCGTAAGGTTGTCAAGTTTTCTCCTTCTTGCGGCATGCGTTCGACGGGTAAATACGTATCAATGTTGACAGAACCCACCACGAGGACATTGGCGGCAGTCTGTATTGTGAAATGAAAGCATAGTATTATGCAGAGCATAAGGGCGGATTGTAGCATCTTGTTATGCGTAACTTATGATGAAATCAATGAAAGGCATATAATCACAGAAGAATGGGAATTTTCGAGGCTTCGATCGTCGAGCGTTGATACGACGCCGCCATGGTCGAAATAATGAGGTCACCCTTGAAATTGCACTATGAAACGAAGTGTTTGTTTACGCCAGCCAAGACTGGATTGTACAGTAGTCATGAGTCATGAACCGAACAACAAAGGGTTCCGTTTTGCGTCTTTCGCCTCCGTCCAGTGTCATTCAACTGCGAATATAATTATATTTACGGGTAAATAAACTTGCAACAATGACGATTCTGAACTACTTGTTAAGATGTCCTTTTATTTTTCACGTCGAAAATCCGCGGATCGATACCTTGAAATTTCACTATACAACGGAGTGTTGGTTTACGCCAGCCAAGACTGGATTGTACAATAGTCATGAGTCATGAACCGAACAACAAAGGGTTCCGTTTTGCGTCTTTCGCCTCCGTCCAGTGTCATTCAACTGCGAATATAATTATATTTACGGGTAAATAAACTTGCAACAATGACGATTCTGAACTACTTGTTAAGATGTCCTTTTATTTTTCACGTCGAAAATCCGCGGATCGATACCTTGAAATTTCACTATACAACGGAGTGTTGGTTTACGCCAGCCAAGACTGGATTGTACAGTAGTCATGAGTCATGAACCGAACAACAAAGGGTTCCGTTTTGCGCCTTTCGCATCCGTCCAGTGTCATTCAACTGCCAATATAATTATATTTACGGGTAGATAAAGTCGCAACAATGACGATTCTGAACTACTTGTTAAGATGTCCTTTTATTTTTCACGTCGAAAATCCGCTGATCGATACCTTGAAATTTCACTATGAATCGGAGTGTTGGTTTACTGGATTGTACAGTAGTCATGAGTCATGAACCGAACTACGTTGGGTTCCGTTTTGCGTCTTTCGCCTCCGTCCAGTGTCATTCAACTCCGAATATATTCATACTTACGGGAAAATAAACTTGCAACAATGACGATTCTGAACTACTTGTTAAGATGTCCTTTTATTTTTCACGTCGAAAATCCGCGGATCGATACCTTGAAATTTCACTATAAATCGGAGTGTTAGTTTTCGCCAGCCAAGACTGGATTGTACAGTAGTCATGGTTTCATTTGTCGCGATGCGTTTGATTTAAACAATACGAATGCTTCTGGCAGAACAAGGATCACAATACATGGTTAAGGATCGACCTGTGTAGGGGTTTCACAGAAACCATTTTGCTTGACTTGGGTTGAAACTTCGATCTGCGACAAGGTTTGCGGCTCATGTCGTAGAGCCGTGAACTATCAGATTGATTATATAGTACAGTTTCATGTCCTCCGTAAACCTACAGATTAATGGTATAGTATATTCGTAAAATACTCTTCCATGATTTTCGGCGTGAACCGCCGAGCCGTGCATTGTGCATGCACCTGCTTATCAAAGCAAGATAAAATGCTTATTTGACATTATTTTTTATAGTCTAGCTGAAATAAATTTCTCTGATTAGCTTTGAGACCTGAGACCTCGATTTTTCGGGAGAATTTATTTTAGCTCATGACTGAATACCAGTCGTTAAAAAAGTAGTCTACACTTGAGCGGATAGTGCCTACGATGAGTGGACAGAAAGGCAGACGCATTGGGATGGGGCGCCTTTTTTTCACACCAATATTTAGTATAATATAATTCTCTAAAAACAAAAAAGCGGCCGCGCGTGTATTATTATGCGCAAAATGCTATTGCTGATTGCTGCTGTCTTCAAACTTGAAACTGAACTTATTGCAAGGATTTGTTTACTCGTATCCTGTATAATAGATACATTACTAGAATATGAAACGATCACGACCATGGGATAAACACGAACGTCCCAATCCTTTTGTGAAAACGACGACAACGACGACAACGACCTTTACATCCTCGACAACCAAAATCACTCGAACGGTGACTGCAATTCCAGCAGCATTTTCACACGACAGCAATCATTCGACACTTAAGCCCATTCCTTGTATCGAAATTGAAGGCACTTTGTTTTACAGTGATCGCTTTTATTTGCATCGCACAATCTACGATAAGTATGATGCGCGCGACCCTTCTCGACCCAATAACAAATGTCATTGCGGAGTCAAACAGCCGCTTCCTCTCTTCGATCGAGCTGCTTTGATTCTATCATTAGATCTAAAGGCGGTCATTTGGAGTACTTTTTCGATGGAACCGGAAGCGTGGGCGTCGGAATATCCTACTTTGTTCGGACCAACGGCAACGATACCGACCTTGGTGATGCACGGGAAAAAGGGATGGACGTGTGACCAACAGCAACAACAGCAATCTGTGGAGGATGACGACTCTATTATAGAAGAAGAAGAAATTCGACTGGATGACGATAGTCTTGCGACACAACCTCCGAAAGCCACTACGAGGAATCAGCAAAACAATCACAATTACTTCGCATTCCCCGAAACGGTGCAGTTCAGTGAAATCACCGCGTCATGGATACCTCCCAACGATCTGGCGCGGGTTTCAAAGATCATGGACGACGAAACGGGGTGTTTGTCTCCCGAGTTGCTGGCAGTACGAAAGTCATGCAAAGGCGTGCATCATCCGAAATACATGTTGTTATTCGAAACCAGCGGGGCAGTGATTGCGGTCGTGTCAACCGCCAATATGACGACCAGTCGTACCATTGATGCGTCGTGGATGCAGCGATTTCCTCCGATCAATCATCGTAAGGAAAATTCGACAGCACCATCCTGTAGTGATTTTGGTCTCGCCTTGGCCCATTTCATGCAGCACCAAATGCTCAGTACACGCGCCCATCAAATGACGCTCACGACCTTTCTGCAACGACATCTGGGATGGAAATCGTTGCGTGATTTGTTGCGTCTGTATTCGTTTGACGAGGCGCAAGTGCACCTCATGCCCATTGTGCCGGGCATATTTCCTTTGGAAGTGCCAGCGCCGCCAAAAGAAGAAGACATCAAGAAAAAGTCTACTGTTTTGTTCGGACAGCAGCGTATGGCGCAAGTCTTGCAACAACTTACGGCAGGAAAATCGCCGTCGTTGCCCCCGAGTCTACTATCGGATCACGATCGTTTGCTTTGTCAACCGACGAGTTTGGGGGCCGAATGGACGGTCGAACAAATGTCGAGTATGGTACACGCCTACTTGGGTCATGTCATTCCACAACGTCCACACGTTGATATGTTGAAGCGATTGGATATCATTTGGCCAACGGATTACTATGTTCAACAAGTCAAAACTGTTCTTCATGATGCAACAACAACGACGACCAGTGCTTCGATATTGAATGCTTTTCCTACTGAAAACAGTTCTCACGCATCGTCGCAACTCGCTTGCAGCGGATATCTCTTCTTGTCATCCGAGACCTTCAATCGCATACCCATTGACTGTCTATCACGAATGGTGCTTTGGGAACCTTGCTATCCGGAGTCCACAAAAGACCACACTGGTGCCACATATCAAAAGCATCGCTCGCGTCTTTCACGGCAATGACTACCTCATCCGCAAAGATCACGGAATTCCGAAATGCGAAGAATTGTTTTCGTGGTTTTTGTTGACGAGTGCGTGTCTTTCGCGGGGAGCACAAGGCGTTTGCATCGACCAGGCCATGCATTATGCCAATTTCGAACTCGGTGTACTTTTTTCCAGTCGATTGGCGGATCACGAAGAGAAGCGACTGTATGGCTGGAAGCCATCGCAATGTGCTTGTCACACAAAAGAAAATAGTACGGCAAACACCGCTCGACTGATTCATTTGCCTCTCCCCTATTGTGTACGTCCGCCCCCTTACCAAGAAGACGAAGAGGAAGTGGAATTTTGTGAGACGCCGTATTTTCACGAAGTGACTTCGGGCTCTGTTGCCGTGGGCAATATGCGATACACACCGTACGGTGCCGCCATGGCAGAGAAACTAGCCAAGAAAGAAAGTGCATAGGAGATTGGAGTGGACGGCTACGTTGTAAAGTCATCAGTCATCAGACGAGTCTATGTAAATCAAATTAAAAACAGTTAGGTCACGGTTTCGCCGATCACATCGCTTTCATAAGAGCAACGTTAGACAGCTTACTCCGACTCCGACGCCAAAGTGTGCGACAACATTATTGGCAAAAGAGGTTGTAGTCGGTTCTACTACAGTGGTAGAAGGAAGAAATTCATCACTAGGAGCTTCCACTGGAGCTACAACAGGGCTTTCCACGCTTGCAATGGGCTGCGAGTCTGATTCGACCGGCGAAGCCACCGGAGACTCATCGTCCTCTTCGTCAACGACCGGCGACGCCACCGGTGACGAGGCAACAGGTGAAGAGGAGGGAACAGTAGATGATTGTGAGCAGTCGACCTCACCATCATCACCTGGGACATCCAAATAGATATCAAAACGAACAAGGCGACTCCCATCGTCCGCTTCGGTAATTTCGACCGCTTGCAACGTACGACTGGGCTGATAGCCAAATTCTTCCCCTACAAAGTACATCTGCGTCACCAACAATTCTTCGTCAACCCGTGACGCTCGAACATGAACATGTAGAGGCCGTCCTGTATAAAGAGCAGGATAGGTTTGTGTATAATTGTACTTTCCACACGCTTCTGTCACCATCATTCCTCGATATTCATCGTCGCGATACCCTTCTTCCCCCGCATACCAGATTTCAATGGTAATACCCGACAGTCCTTTAGTACAGTCTTGAGCACTGAGAACATTACCGGAAACTTTCAACTGATTGCTCGGATCTTGCAACAAAATTTCGGGTCCGATGCGGGTCGCACGAGGCGAGGCTGCGACATAAAAGGACCTAACATATCCGTCGGCGTTTCACTGGAAGGACACGTTTGACTGACGACCACAAGGAATACTTGCAGCAGAAGGAAACAGCGTAGGCTTTGATGAAAATCCATGGTAAATTCGTGAAAGGTTTGTTTTTAAGAAAAATGAATGTGTCCTCTTTCTTCTTTCGCCTTTGCGTCAATGTTTTCTTTTTCCGCCGTGCGAATAAAAAAATCATTAAGGTTTTTGATCGTGTTAAATCACGCAGTAACGGACCGACAGAGACTGTCTTCGAACTGACTATGGACCCAAAGTGTTGGTTCAGGGAAACCACGAATGCATTTCAGTCATGAGTTGTATCCTATCTCGCACCAACATTTTTCTTTTGCTAGACCCAGAACTAGAGACAAGTGTCAAAATAGGTTTTCCACCATCGCTACACCTAAAGCATGCCATGAAACAACATTTGACGTTGACTTGACAGATAAACATGAAACAGTGGAAGGGTACAACGCTTCCAGTGTTTACGCATATTTTACGTAGCTCTCGTATGGAAATTTATCGACAGAGGGGGCACCCGGATATTCTGTAAATTCGATCAGACCATTTTTCGCGTCTTTTGGACATTAATGTCAACAATACTTTGCCCAACTCGCTTATGCGAGCCATGCAACAATAATCGACTCTGATTGGAAAGAGAAAGATGAAACAGTAGAAAGATACAACGCTTCCGTTGTCTACACGTAATGTACGTAGCCGCCGTTGGAAATTAAAATAAAATGTAGGGGCACCCGTATATTGTGTAGTTCGACATCATTCATTTATTGGATCTACAGCATTCAGATGTCCAACATTTCCTCGCCCACCGTACCTGGTATTCGCTTCGTGTAAGGAAGCAATAACCGCCCTCGATTTGAAAAACACAACGTTTGATGGAACGAATGATGCAACGCTTCGAAAGTAGACGTAGATTTCACGTAGCTCTCGTGGGGAAATTATTTATCGACAGAGGGTAACCCGCACATCTATCACCTCTATAAGGATAAGGTACTGGTGAAGGCTTTGATCGGAACGACGAGAACCGAAGACGTGTCCGAATCTCCGCCGCATCGACTATGATGCGAAAAGAACAAGAACGGCGCCGCGTGTTTTTCGATCGAACGTTTGACTGGCAGTTTGCGCTTTGCGCATACCGCAACGGACACCCTTCGAAAGGAAAAAAAGGCTTTTTGTATCGCACCATTTTCGTTGAATAGTTTGCTTCCTGCAGTTAAAAAAACTTATAATAAGCTAGCAATAGTATTCTCTTGCAACGAAGGTATCATTCATTTGATTCGCTAGACGAATGTAGAAAAGGTGGCAATCATCATGGAAGAAACGATTGCTCGAACCGACGAACGAATGCCGCAAGAAGATGTTCATCATCCGTTTGTGACCGAACCGGAGGAAGAACCAGGACTCTTTCAACTTTTTGCGGGCATGAAAGAAGATCTCGCGGCGCGCATTCCTCTTTACGTGAATGATTGGGGTGCTCCAAAACACTTCTTTACTGTTTTTAATGCAACGATTTACGCTTTTGTGATTCAACTCATTCCGGCTCTCATCTTTGCGGAACTCATGGCTACAGAAACCGAAGGAAATTTGGCAGTGATCGAGATTTTGTTGAGTACAGGAATTATGGGAGTCATTTATGCGGTATTTGCGGGGCAACCGATTGTTATTATGGGTGTGACAGGTCCAGTGGCTATCTTGTTGGGAACTTCGTACAAACTCACGGAACAATTCAATGCCGAGTACTTTCCCTTCTTCTTCTGGACGTGTCTTTGGGCTGGTCTCCTGCATATTATTACGGCCATGGTGGGCTTGGTTTCGTTGGTTTGGATTGTCACGCCCTTTACGACACAAATATTTGAATTGTTCATCGGCTTGACATTTGTTTATTCCGCCATAAAAGAATTGGTTGAGCCGATTGCGCTGACACAAGGTGGGCTTCAAGAAGATCGAAGTCAACAGTATGCTTCGCTTATCATTGGTCTTATTACGTTGTGGGTGGCGTGGACCTTGCATTTTGCTGAAACGTGGTCTTTCTTTACCCGCGGTACACGTGTGTTCTTGACGAGTTACAATACCATCATTGCGGTGGCTTTGGGTACGGCCTTTAGTTATTTACCTGGTGTGGATCTTTCCGATGAAGATCAAGTGGGGATTGAGCGTGTCAATGTTACGGCTCCGTGGGACTGGAAACCCACCGCTGAACGAAAATGGATCGTTCATCCACTGGAAGGCATTGATGCTCAGGGCATTGCAGCAGCTTTTGTACCTGGTCTCATGTTCTTCTTGTTGTTCATTATTGATCATAACGTCAGTTCGATCATGACGCAAAAGCCCAAGTTCAATTTGAAGAAGCCTCCCGCCTACCATTGGGACTTTTTTGTGCTCGGTCTCACCTTCATTCCCTGTGCGGTACTGGGCGTACCGCCAGGAAATGCGCTTATTCCACAAGCTCCATTGCACGTCCGAGCACTATGTACCCGTCGCTATTTGGTGGATGATCATGGTGTCGAACGGGAAGTGGTGATTCACTGCGAAGAACAGCGATGGTCGGGGTTGGGTCAAGCTTTTTTAATGTTTGTTGCCCTGGTGTCATTGGAAGTCGTGAGCTGGATTCCAAGAGGATGTCTGTTTGGCTTGTTCCTTTATTTGGGTATTTGCGCGTTCTACGGCAATGAAATTTGGGAGCGCATCAACTTGACCTTCATGCAACCTTCGAAACGTCCCGCCACTTCGATTGTTCGTAACGTGGCATGGGGCAGTGTCATGATCTATACGGTGACTCAATTTGTTCTCGCATTTTCCGTGTTCTCGATTGCTCAGTTTGCCAGTGTAGGTAAGTATTGCTGGAAGAGTGGTAAATGCAGGACTTGATTAATGCGCCCATTCCTCCGATTCCGCAGGATACCTTTACCCCGCCTTGTTGATAGCTTTGGTCCCCATTCGCAGTTATATCGTGAGTCGTATTTTGAGTGCCGATGATTTGGATTACCTGGATCCGTCGAGCGAGTCCGCAGAAGAATTTGTAGAACAACAAGAGTTGATTGAAAAGGCTTTACGCATGGAGTCAGATACGTCTGGCGAAGACAACAATTAAAAGGGAACACTGATTGTGACCTGCAAGTCGTAGCGATGGCACAACAATCGAGGATGGTAGTACTTTGGAGCAGTCCACACCATTACCCACAGACTTATCTTAGCCATCATGTACATAGAATTTCATTTAAGTTTTTCTTTGCTTATTGAACCTAAAGCCTTTGGGTAAATATACTCAAGAAAACTTAATTCATTCAGCGTACCAAGACGTTTGAGCTCTATGAATGAGAATGCAACTGGTCCAGAATTTCTGGACCAACCCAGATTTTCTGTACGAATGAAATGCAACTGGTCCAGAATTTATGGACCAACCCAGATTTTCTGTACAGTAGGAATAAAATACAACTGGTCCAGAATTTCTGGACCAACCCCAGATTTTCTGTAAAAATGAAAAACAAGTGGTCCAGAATTTCTGGACCAACCCCCAGATTTTCTGTAGGAATGAAATACAACTGGTCCAGAATTTCTGGTCCATCCCAGATTTTCTGTGTGAAAGAATACAACTGGTCCAGAATTTCTGGACCAACCCCCAGATTTTCTGTACGAATGAAAAACAACTGGTCCAGAATTTCTGGACCATCCCAGATATTTTCTGTGAAAGAAATACAACTGATCCAGAATTTCTGGACCAACCCCCAGATTTTCTGTATGAATGAAATGCAACTGGTCCAGAATTTTTGGACCGACCCAAATGGGCGAACGAGGGATGGTAATGAAGTCGACATTGCTTTGTTGTGATGTCAAAGGCGACGTTATATTTTTGTGAAGGGTATCGCGATACAAGCGCGACAAATGAAAAAGTTGTATTTCATGACTACCGTGCAATCCAGTCTTGAGTGGCGTAAATCAACACTCTTTTCATAGCGAAAATTGTAGGTGTCGATCCTCGGATTTTCGACGTGAAAAATAAAAGAAACTCTTAACAAGTAGTTCAGATTCATCGTTGTTACGACTTTCCTTACCCGTCATTATAATTATATTCGCAGTTGAATGACAATGGACGGATAAGAGAGGCGCAAAACGGAACCCTTTGTTTTTCGGTTCACGACTACTGTACAATTGAGTCTTGGGTGGCGTAAACCAACACTCTTTTCATAGTGAAAATTGTAGGTGTCGATCCTCGGATTTTCGACGTGAAAAATAAAAGAAAGTCTTAACAAGTAGTTCAGATTCATCATTGTTGCGACTTTACTTACCCGTCATTATAATTATATTCGCAGTTGAATGACAATGGACGGATGCGAGAAACGCAAAACGGAACCCTTTGTTTTTCGGTTCACGACTACTGTACAACTGAGTCTTGGGTGGCGTAAACCAACACTCTTTTCATAGTGAAAATTGTAGGTGTCGATCCTCGGATTTTCGACGTGAAAAATAAAAGAAACTCTTAACGAGTAGTTCAGATTCATCATTGTTGCGAGTTTACTTACCCGTCATTATAATTATATTCGCAGCTGAATGACAATGGACGGATGCGAGAGACGTAAAACGGAACCCTTTGATTTTCGGTTCATGACTACTGTACAATTGAGTCTTGGGTGCAAGGCTGCCTTGACCCAAATAATTCATTCTCTACTACGTACTTGTATTAGAATAAACCTTATTGCTGGAAGACCCCAGCTTTTTGTAAAGCCAGATGCGGCACTCGATGATTGACGTGGCGCAATAAAAAAAGAAACGCTCGCACAGCAATCCACATTCGCATCAACGAGAATAATAAAGGTGAGAGACGACAATGTTATTATCGTTGTCGTCTCCGCTCTTACTTAATTGACATTATTACAGCTACCTCCCCAAGATGAAATTGTACGCGATTACTATTTTGAGCGCGCTGTTCGCTTTGATTGAATCGTTTGCCCTTCCGAGAATACATTCTACGAGAGCAACAAACCTCCTTCATCGTCACGATGCTATTCTTCCTCTCAACAATTTACTCGACGAATCGGTTGTCAATACCATCAACACAACATCCGAAAAGCAACAGTCTGTTTTGTCTGCATTAATTGACAACAACGACTCCGCGAGCCGCACAGCATCATTGATTCCGATTTTGGGAATGTTGACTGGTTTGACGGGCGTTCTTTGTTATCGTCGTTTCAACTGTTTTCTACACATGATGACGGGATGCACGTTTCGGGCGGCGACTTCGTTGGTCGAAGGCAGTTGGAGTGCGGCAGCACTCGATGTGGGCATCATTCTGTCCTTTATTACCGGCACAGCCTGTTTTCGCCTCATCGAAACAAAGCAAGCGTCAACGACTTTTCCTTTGCCTCTTGCCGTGGCACTTTCATCGTCGACAGCTTTTTGTCTTTCGGATTTATTTTACTGTCAATCCTCTGTGCTTTCGCGTCTCGTGTGTCCGCTCTTGGCGTTTGGTTTTGGCATCTTGAACGCTTTCTCGACCACTGTTTTGGGTGTCGTCACGTCGGCGGCCACGGGTCATTACACGAAGATTGGATTGGGTTGCGCCGAAGCGATATTGTTGGGCGAGAACAAGAATGCGCAAACGAGTCAAGCCTATTTGAAAGGATTCGTCTCCTCGGTACTCTTGGTTTCAATCCTCTATCGACAGTTGACGACGCGATGGACTGGGCTCATTGTTCCACCACCACTGGGCGTTACATTGGCTTTGATTTATACCACAGTCTTTGCCTGGTACAGCTACGGCTTTCCATTTTTGAACATTCGGTGGAAAGAAATGTTGAATAAAAACTACGATAAGAAGCTACGGAACGTAAATCCTTGCTAACGTGAATCAATTAACCACTTTGGTTCAAGAGACGCAAGGTCATACGTTGAATGGCCGCAACGAGACGAACCTTCAGTTTGCTGCAAGACGTGCGATTGGCCAAGGATACCATCCAAGGGAGTAAATTCGACCTCTTCACGAACGAGTCGATGCCATGTTCCGTTGTCAAGATGAGATCCAGTAGAATATTCAATGCAACGACGAGGGTAGAACGATCTTTAGTTTCATTGCTTGTGATGAAGTCAGCCAAAGCATTTACAAAGTCATCGCATTGAAGAAAGTAACAGTGATTTTGCGAGTCGGAAACAAGAGTCTTGCACATTTGTACGACAGCGGCTCGCTCTTGTTGTGGCCCGTTGTTAAGGATCACACTCATTTTCTCCACAAAGCTCGTTTGACAAAAAGTGCTTCCGCCATAGATGGTTTCCAGAATAGTTGATCTTGCACCATAGCCAAAGCTTGAGAGCGTACAGGGGCACGTGAACTAGCCATCAAGTTAACGGCGCGGCTTAGAACATTTTCTTCTTGCAGGCACTTTGAAGCGGCTTTCAGATAGCAAGCAGCTGCATGTTCCGTGCCGAGAAGGCTGTTGCCATCTGCTGCAGTTGCCATTCTTGCCAGTGTTTCTAAAATACCTGCTTTTAGGCATGCGACGACAGGTAAATCATCACTAGTCACAATGCGAACTAGCAAGTCCAAGATTTTCTGTACGAGTGATGCGTCGCTCTCTGTTGATGCGCCTTCCATCAAGGCTTGCACTACACATTCCATGTTCGATGCAAATATACCCACAGGCCCATTGTCCAGCTCGTGACTTTTCACGACAGCATCTAGGATCTCGAAGGCCGAGCTTCGAATAGCTTTGCTGTCATGAAGCAAATTCTTTTGGCAGTAAGGATGCAACATTTTCGTCTACCTATCTCTGCGAAATGCGTGCTCGAAATCATTAACGTTGCGAGAGCTTTTATAGCTTGCTCCGCGTTGGGATCGGTACTCGTTGTAGCCGAAACGCTGAGTATAGAAATAAGACGTCGACAATTTTCGGCATCGACTTTAAACACTGTGCTGCTCTCGAGTGTCAAGAAGCATGTCACAGATAGCGCAGCCTCTTTTCGAACATCCGTGGGCATTTTCTCATCGAGTAAAGGCGTTGTTGACTTTAGGAATTCCGGTGGGAGTTGGTCCAACAGAGGAGCGAGACGGTGCATTATGCTGACGGCATTGATCACTGTCGTTAGTTGTAGCGAGTCGTAGCTTTCTATTGACAGCATCATGTGCGCTACATACGGAACTGATTCAACAAGATGCTGCTTCATCGTAGCATAACGAGATGACTTCAATTCCGAGTCGGAACAGCGCAATATCAGAGCTAGTGCTCTACATAGAACTGAAATGTGGAGTTTTGTCGCATTCTGGACTGTATTGGATTCCGCTGCGTCAGATACGCTTGATTCGAGCGACTGTTGATGAAGACGGCATTGTTCACAGAGTGACTTAGCAAAAGCTTCCGCGGTTCCATTTCTTAATATTGCATCGCAACCTTTCGAGTCCAAACGTTCGAAGTATTGAGAAACTCTCTCGAAGAGAAGACTTGGGTCTTCTTTCATCGCTTTCGCGCACATACCTGCAGAGTAATACAGTAGTTATACGTACAAGGCCAATAACATAAATTATCGACTCCGCAAGAAACTTACTGTGCTCCTGGAAACTTTCCATTGCGATGAAAAGCTAGTTGCCGACGTGCCTCACGCCTTGAGCTTGCTGTGAATAATCGACTTTTATGATGAGATCCCTTTTAATGCCATGAAACATTTCACTTGTACCAGGTATTCATTTGTTTTCTTTTCGGGAGGTTTGAAAGACTTCCCCCCAAAGCCTTAGACCAGTGGTACTTTCTACCTTAGAGTCTTTTTTGGTACATAACCTACAAAATTCCTACGTGGGAAAATATTGGCGCGCGTCAAAAATCTCGTCCTCTTTTTTTTATTTCTTCGCTTTGCACAAAGAAAAGGGTGTCATTGCTCATTGTTTTTCGATAACTTTGACTGACTTTGAAATCTTGCTTCTTCTTTCTTCTAATCGCAACTTTTCTTTTGGCTTACTATTCAATATGGCTTCCGTTATTAATTTGTTAGCGTCGGACGACGAAGATGACCTGCCAACTTCTTCGGGTTTGAGATACAATCCTTCGACGACTGCTGAAGCCCGTCCAGCCGCATCTACTACGACTGCTACACCTGCCATCGCCGCTGTTCGTACAACTTTCGCGCTGAGCACGGTCACACCTGCCACGAAAACAATAGCGCCGCCCAAAAAGAAGCAAAAAACCGCCTCGAAAGCTTTTGCGGTGTTGTGGGTCTGCACGCACGGCAAAGGACGCAGTAGCACTTGGCGCAAGAAGGACTTGCAAGTCATGGGTGTTTATCCATCCAAAGCGGCGGCAGAAGAAGCCAAGAAACAAATCATGAGTCGACACGAGTGTTACGGTCATGGAGATATTTGTGTTGGTCATACATGGGAAGATGAAATTGATTTGGTCATTCGTGAAGCTCCTCTCCACTTGGAAGAATCTTGAATTCTATGATGTCTCCTGGAAATCGTCTACAAAATCTATCTGGAACTCTATGGTCTTGAATAAAGAATGCTTGTTTACTGCAACATCGCATTATAAAAATTAGCTTCGGCGCACGATACTTTGTAAACTCTCTTGCTTGAATGCCTTCAACATTTATTAGGCGTCATAACATAAAAAGGAATACTTGCACAATCTAATAGATTTGTCTCCTGGTAAGCTACAAAAAGTTCTTTTGCGCGTATTCTGCCTTTGGCACTATTTCTGACCCTGAATTCAATGTAGATTGATGCCAATGAATGAGGTTTTCCTAGCTGATGTAAGCCCTGGATTGATTTGGTGGCTAAATACTGCTTACGTGAGCAGCTCTTCTTCCTTTTCTGAAGAAAAGATTGCTACAAAATGTAAGTATAACGTTGTACATGTCCCGATCGGATGGAATTTCCGTCCCGGAAGTGATTTATCTTAATCATTCCCTAGCCTAACGTTACTTTTTCAGATGTCTCTTTTGGAAGGTGAACACATAATAACTTTTACTTGATATTGTGGATGCTAAAGGTATTTGTTAGATGACTTTAGAGTCAAATTCAGTTCAAGCAATATTCACTATATGTCCAAAGTGTTGTCCGTTTTCGACATGACTGACTTTCAGTCATGAGACGTGTTTTCTATTGCAGCGCAAATTCGCAGCAATAATCAATCACCAATCACCAATCAATTGTCTAGAAGATCATCAAAGTCTGTTTATTTATTCATTACAACGAAAGACCACCGAGAAGCTCCTTACTGCCTCATGTCGCAAGTACGAAATAGGCGAGATCAATATGCAAATCAAGGGCGTAAGCGATCGAGAAGCAATCAACGACACAATCGGCCTCCGAATGTCAATGATACGAAGGAGAAAATATCCATTGTATTGTGTTCCGTTTGCGAGCAGGAGCCCCAGCCGAAATATAAATGCCCAAAATGTCGAGCGACTTATTGTAGCGTCGCTTGTTGTCGTCAACACAAGGAAAACGGCTGTGTGAATGCATCGGCTTCCCCCGTTGCTACAGTTGACGCTACTGCTAACAGCAAGTATGTAAGAGATGCATCAAAATTTGCGCCAGAGAAACTCGTAGCCCGGAAACGGTCTAGTCAAGGCAACAACAACGCGGAGGATTGGGAAGAGGGATGGATGATTACCTCGGAAATGAAAACACGCATACAGACGAATGAGTGGCTTCGCACAGAACTTCGAGATTGTGGGTTAAGGCATCTTCTGGTTCAAATTTATGAGGCACCGAATGTAGTTTCCAAAAATAAGCGAAATCATGGAGCGGACGCTCAAACGGAGCAGGAACAAGTGCTGGAGAAAATCAAGGAAGAAAATCCTCAATTCAAATCGTTTCTGGACAAATTATCGCTCGTTGCTGGTGTTCTAGAATACTCAGGCCCAGCAAAAATAAACGACTTGCTGCCTCGTGATCTAGATGAAATCAGAGAACACCTCACGCTTGTTCCTGACAAGAAACGATCTTCAACGAATGCAATCGCTGATCGAATAGATGATTTGACCGATGACGGAGAGGATTCCACAACTAGTGGCGACAACGATTCAAGTAGCGCTGCCAGTACGAGTGCCGACTCGGATAGTGAGTGATGCAGTGCATGTCAATGTGAGATATACAAACGGACTTTATTCTGATTTTATTGTAACAGTGATAGTGTAGTAATATATACGGAGTAATGAACTGGAGAAAGGAACATGGCTAACTCATCCATCGGTCTAAGCTGACCGTAGCAAGATGAGTGCTTTCATCGCCCCAATTTGAGACAGGAATGCGAGATCCAAGAGTGTAGGCTATAGATGGTTGCGCACATTCTTTCTCGTGAGTGGGTAGTCAACATGGCGGACAAGTCCTTGGCCTGACGGAAATCAGGTCTGCTGCGTCGAATATACGTTTCAGCAAAAGAACGAGCCTGCTCTGGAGAGATTTCCAAGTCCAACGGAGCATGGTGTGTGCAGATGTAGCGCATGTGCTGCGTTAACAGTTGCAGCTGTCCGATGATCTGAACAGGAGATGGCGACGGTACAAACATAACACTTTTGGGAACCGCGGCGAGTTGATCCGCGACAATTTTAACTGCGGTACGTTCTTCCATGGAATCGCCGAAAGAAATGATTTCCCGTTGGCCGCAAGACTCGCGAGAAAAGCTAGAATCAAAGGATTCGTCGGATTCTAAACTTCCGGACGCTGTATTTACATCATCACTCTCGTCCGATGTGCTCTGGTTTTCGAAATACTCGTTGACCTCATGAGCAAAAGCGGCCGCCTTCCAGCAAAGGGTCTGTCCCGGGTAAAATTTCTCGTAGGCGGTTCTAGCTGAAACTATGCGGTATTTCTCGATGATTGGAAGTAGGCAAGGAACAAATTTTTCGCACGAATAATGAACCCATCCTTCATCTGAATTTGTAATAATAATAACCTGCAAATAATCATTTGAAAACAGGTGTTAGAAACAGGCTACCATATCAGGGCTGGGCACATGATGTAGAGCGGCGTGCGAACAGGAGCAATGAACCTGGAAACATAGACATAGTTTTCGGACGACAGGCGGACAGCAAGCACGTTGCGACAGCGTCCGGCGTCCACCAATTTGGGGCGATTTCGCGCCATTTCTGGAGTACATACTTATGATGTTACTTAACGGCGATTTAACCGTTTTGGTCTATTTTGCACCCTGGCGGCCGGCGGAGGAAAAACAAGACGCACCATGGCCGACCCGCAAAACTAGACGAAGCAACACGATTCAAATAACTAATCAGTTGTCGATATGACAATGAATAAAACTCACCTCTCCGTATTTGGATGCCTCCTGTAAGCAGTGGGCGGCGTACTTGGCAACATCGGCGAAGAGATTTTGGAACTGCGATGATGTCAAGACAAAAAAGTTGTCAGTGATATCCGCTTAATAAAACAATTTGAAAGAGGAGTCGTCGCAGTACAGTTCATCCATTAAGCGGACAGGGCTTGATTTGTTCAAATTTCAATTGCCGAGCTTGATACAAGGGGACTTACATGTTCTGCCATCTGGTCTACACGATCTATTTGATATCGATCGACGTACGTGGACGGGCAAATGGTGTCATCATAGTCAAAGATGATGATCTTTGAAGATTCTGGCCTGTCTCGTAACCCCATCGCGATATGCAATGAAGACAAAGAAGAGTAGATGATTGCGCCGTTTTGAATTTATGAAAAGAAAAGAAAAATAGAGGGCAGCAGATCAAGCGAACGCCGAGAGCCGACAAGTTTTGAAAATATTTGTCCAACAGCGACGACTGTACCTGGCTCGTTTTGTCTTACACATTGCAATATACTGCCAACGGAGATTGGAGCGCGCGCGAAATTTCTCCTTGAGCTACATCTAACGATTTGAAAACAAGAATTCTACTCTTTGACCCCATAAATTCGAATATTTTTCTTATGTACTAGATTACATAGCCGAGAGCACGGTGCATATTATACGGTAATTTTCGTTTCGCCGTTATTCAGAAGTTAGAAATGTTTGAATCGGTACATTAAACTACTTCCGTCGCGCCAAAATTTGATGGTTTGCGGTCGAAAATTCGAGCCCCGTTATCAATTCTTTATACTTACGTCAACGACTGTGTAGCCTGTTTCACACTTAGGCATCAAATTGCCTGACAAGCTAATTTGTTACATTGTTTAAAGCAGCCCGGCGTAAACGGAGTTGAAGAAGTGCAAAGTAACCTTTACAGAAGAGAATGGAACGAGGAACGAAGAACTTTCTTCATCGGCCTCCTCTTCTCATCATTGGACTTTTTAGTCACTCTAGCAAGAGAGGTCATCAATCCTAGAGAGTAACACGGAGGAACATTCAACGGCATGCCTAAGGGCAGTGCTCAATCCAGGTTTACGATTTTAAGATCCATGGCTCTGAACTAGCTAATAATATCATTCTAAAAACATACGGCTAGCCATTATTACCTTATGGATAAGAAAGCCTCACTAACCCTTCATCGATCGCATAAGTATAAGAAGGAAGCATAGTAGATGCGCCAAGAACGGTTAGTTCTGGGAGGAGAGTGTTGTCGGGGACGACAAGTTTCTGCGAAGACTCTGCGCCCATGAGCGCATACAACGCTGATCCGAGAGACGAAGCTATCACAGGCGCTCGAGCTGCACCTCCTACCAGCAAAATATGGTTGACGTTCATGGGGGTTTTCTGAGATAATTCGAGTAGCTGTGTGAGCGAGGAAGTAAACAGTGAACTCAAATCTGTCGGTGGCGGCATGTGCGGTGACAGAGCCGATTCGTTTTGCGCAGCCTGTACCAAGTACTCTTTGACGTCGTCCATGATCGCTTGCTCCAAGACAGATCGTGAAATTGAGGTATCTAAATGATGGTTCGTCGGATCGGCGAATAGATAATGCACATGGATATCGGCTCTTGATTTTGCTGATAGTTCGGCGAGTGCCACGCGGGCATGTGTTTGCAAGGCCGTGAGAGACCTTTCGTCTTCTAAAGGCTCACTCGACTCTTTTCGCAAGTGATCTATCAATATTTCTATCCATCGTTCTCCTCCCCACGGAAGTGTGATAGACGACAAAACAACATCCTTTTGCACCATCGAAAGCGCAATGCTCTTCCCACCTACATCTACTATTAGCGTCGTTCGTCCTGCCCTATCTTCTTCTGTTGGCAACAAAGATTTCCATTGGGCTCCCCAGACAGCAGCCACCGGTTCGGGTAGAAATGTGGTGGCAATATTCGCAAAAGCCGCAGAATATACGTCCGAACGCAAATACACGGCCGGTACGGTGACGACACTGCGTAGTGCTGTCGAGCTACTTTCCGGATCGTATCCTATTCGATCGAGCGTTTCATCCAAAGCGAGCCCTAAAACATCTTCCACGATTTTAGCTGCTTGTTCTGGATCGGAAGACGAGGATGATAAAACATCCCAGGGTAATGTGACTGCCGATGACGGTGAGTACGAAAATTTCTCCATAGCGCTTCTTCCTCTTGCTTCCACGACCCCGTCTTTGTACATGATTCCATTAAATAAGTGACGATCTCCTTCTCGAGTAGCAATGACTTCTGGTTTCGGATAATTGGTGGCAAGTTTCGTATAAACACTTCCGAGATCGATGAATATTGTTTTGGTCGTCGTTTCGGCCTCGGCGCTTTGCAGCATTTGCTTTTCATATTGCCGTAACTGCCATTGATAATCCTCCCATTCTTCATCCATTCGCTTCCATGCTTTGTAGGAATAACGTCCCAACACAAACACGGTAGCGACTCCTACGAGCGGTAAAATCTCTTTGCGAGCCGTCGCATGATAATAGCGTGGATGCATTGCTATCGACGGTCGCGCTACAATCTTCCACATACTGTACAAATGTTTCAATGGAAACGACAGAGCAAACTTAAAGTCGGTTGCACGGATAAGCTGCAATATATAATAATGATAATGATGGTCTCTAAACTAACCGATTCCGACGATGACGACGATTATTTTTTTTACCGTACCTTCTTGAATGAGGTGAACGCCAAATGCACGGAAGCCTGGCAGGCCTCGATATTTACAGAATTTCTGGAGCCGGTGAACAATCCACAGATTTTCTGTAGTATATGAACTAACACAATCCTAAGTATTTATTCCTAATTTCCGAAAGTCCGAATGAATTTTCTCATGCGAATTGTTTGACGCTTTAAAACTGCAATTCTTTCCAGAATGTCTGGAATGTCGACAAAACCTCCGTAGACCGTGTGGATACCGATGCTTCCACATTTTTCTGGAAATTCTAAGGTTACAGGACTTCTCTTTGACGCAAACTGTCTGGTCCAGAATTTCTGGACTACATGCAACAGAATTTCTGGACCACGTGCAACAGAATTTCTGTTTGATGCCGCTAAACAACAACGCTACAGAATTACTGTTTGACGCATTTCACGCGTTTCCAGAATTTCTGGAAATTTCACACAACCTCCGTGTGGCGCAAGATACCGATTCCAGATTATCTGGAAACTTTATAGGATTTCTCTTCGACGCAGAATATTTGGTCCAGAATTTCCGTAGCACGCGCAACAGAATTTCTGCTGGACGCTTTTAACAACGACGCAAAATACCTGGTCCCTGGTCCAGAATTTCTGGACCTCCTCCACAGAATTACTGTTAACGCTTACTGTAAACGGCAATCTCAGGCCTATCAGTCAATAAACAAAAACTTGTTAAAGGAACCCGTGTCAGTTTTCAGTTGTCAGTGAATAAATCCTCGTTGTAATATAGACACTTACATTGATAGTGGTGAGACAGCCGGGACTGTGATAACAGTACTAAAGTAGATTCCTTGGTAAATAGTGAAATCCAAAAAGTAGCCATACGTGATTGGGAAAAGAAGCCGATCCACAAAACCAAGATTTCAAGAAAGGCGGAACATGAAGACAAAAAATGAGCAAAACTTTTGTTCATCTCAAAATCGAAAGAAAAATATTTACAAGGCAATGATGATCACACTTATTGCTATTTTAGCCCTTTTGAGCGGCCTAGCCCGCGGTCAGGTAAATAGAATTCGTGCGCGTCGTCGTGAGAATGGATGAGCACACCCGTCTCACGTTTTTATCTCTTTCTTGCTCTATTCAACATCAAGGCGGTCGATAGCTTTCCTTTCTCTCGACTACCCTTTCGCAGTGATATCCCAACTTCCCAGCTACCTTTGTTGATCACTATTACATGGGATGATTCCGTTACTCCCTACACGTCGTGGTTATTTTCGAAAATCGCCAAGACGAAGGATCCTCATACCGGCTGCTACTTAAAATCCACATTTTATGTTTCAATCGAAGGAAACACAAAATGCGAATTCGTACAGGGACTACGAAAGGGAGGACACGAAATAGGGACGCATACGTTGGACCATAAGGGCACTCCTAGCGTTCAACAAATTCAGGGGGCTGTCGACTGGCTCGCCGACAATTGCGGCGTCCCTCCTCAAGAAATGAGAGGTTTCCGAACACCATTTTTAAATTGGGATGATAGCACTCTGCAAAACTTGCACCAACTTGGTTTCTTGTATGATTCGTCGATTGGGCCTACAGATCACATTGCCAACAACCAAGGAGCGGATCACACTTGGCCGTTCACGTTCGACCAGGCCAACATTGATCAGTTCGAAAATGGCAAACCCAACATTGATATTACACCTGCGCCCGGACTCTGGGAAATTCCCATGTGGTCTTTGTATGACACTGCTGGTCAAGCCGTCATTCCGATGGATTATCCCAATCCGAACGGTCCCAACTCTGTCATTCCGAATTTGATTCACCCCAACTTTTTGAAGCACTACAACGGCAACCGAGCTCCCCTCGGACTCTTCTTTCATGCATCGTGGTTGGTGGCTAACGGAGATGCTTTTGCTGCCTGGATTCAAGATATCATGAATACTTACACGGACGTCTTTTTCGTAACATCCTACGAGCTACTGCAGTACATGAAAAATCCGGTTCCGGCTTCGCAGTTCGTACAAAGTTGTCCCAACCAACAGTTGTGCTTCGCGCCACGTGACACGGGATGTTTGTTTGGAAAGTTTAACGGAGAAACATGCCAGTGTGACTGCACGCCCCCTTACTGTCGAGGACCCGATGGAGCCTGCACGGAATACACCAACTGTCCCGTCGCGCCCACCACACCCATTGCCCCCGTAATGGCGCCCGTCGCGGCTCCCGTTCCTCCTTACACTGGACCCGGGTGTTGCTCTCAAACTTTCAAAAGTTGCGATGTGACTTGGTGTGGAACGACCGAAGCTCAATGCAACGCGTGCTCGGGTCAACTGAAATGGTTAGCCAATGGACCCTTGACGAACTGTATGGCTAACTGGGCTTGGGGATGTTCGAAAGATACAGATTGCTGCGATGGACTCGTTTGCAGTGCCAGTTCTTGTACTCCTGGTATTCGTTCGCCCACGCCCGTGGCCGCCCCGGTACCGGTCGCTCCTGTGCCAGTGCCCACACCCATAGCGGCTCCAGTGCCGGTGCCCTCTCCTGTCAGAGCCCCTGTTCCTGCACCTTCTCCAGTCAGAGTACCTACACCGGTCGCTCCTGTTCCTGTGCCAGCTCCTGTTAGAGTACCTACACCCGTTGTGGCTCCGGTACCAGTCCCATCACCCGTGGTGGCTCCCCTTCCAGCTCCCTCTCCGGTCGTATCTCCGGTCTCGACACAAGGCTGTTGTTCGCAGGATGCTCTCCAGTGCAACGTGAATTGGTGCGGTACTACCCAAGCGAGCTGCAAAGCGTGTGGTTCTTCGTATACCTGGCTCGCTAATGGAGCTCCAGCGGCCGGAAGCTGTTTGGCGCGATGGGCCACCTGCGGAGGTTCCGTGCCGTGCTGTCCTGGAACCTTTGCGACCGAAAAAGTCAATGGCATTCCAGTTGCGAGCCGGGTCCTACTTGGTAGAGCGTTCATTATGTGTGATCGCAGTAGCTATATATTTTATAGAATATACGTCAGTCATCGTTGTCAAATTCGTTTAATTACTTTGCAGCCTTCGGAGAATGAAATGACCATTTTTATAGAGCATAGAAGGACCCAATGCACATTTTGCTTTTACAAATTGGAATAGCATAGTTGCTGCATTGCGCGTGCATGTTGCGAAAAAAGATAATGGATAAATCATCATCAACTAATTCACCGCATACCTAATGACTCATGACTAAAAAGCAGTCATGTAAAAAGTAATCTACATTTTGGACTTATAGTCGAATTGGCATTGACGCTGCGATGACGCGGGTTCGGAACGAAATTCTCAAGAACAACAACGCCATGCTATGCGTGTGCTTGTTTATTCCTTGTCATTCATTGATTCATCAACACCATACAATTAATACAAACAAAGGATGATAGAACCAAGATCTTCGCTATTACACTTGCATCGGAAATCATCGTATTCGCGATCTGCAGAAACGGCGGAAATCTTTCATGCAGAAGCATTTGATGATTTACAACCCGAACGACCGATTCATCCTGCTCTCGAATATGAAGTCCTTCTTCACGAAGAGGACGATGAAGATGAGAACATCACCATGAATCAAAGCAATTCGCCTCAAGAGATAAAAGAGGATATGACTGGCCGTTCAGCAACCCCCGGAACACCAAGAATACAAAACACAAAAACAAACACATCACGTCTCGTCAAACTCGTGTTGAGTTTCATTCTTTACTCATCTCCGGCACGGGCACAGTCGTTTTTATGAAGCTACAAGCGATTCCCATGTACAATTATCCCAATTTTCTTAATCTCTTTTGTCACTTTTGCTACATTCCCCTTTCATTCCTCTACATCATTCCCATGATTCGCTACGGAACAAACATTACACCCGAACAAATTGCCATGAGTCGAACGCCCTTTCTCATTATGGGTGCACTCGATTGTCTGGCATCCACCTTGCAACTCTTTGCGGCCATTTATGTACCGGGAAACTTACTGGTCTTGTTACCGCAAGCCGTTATACCTTGCAGTATGGCCTTGTCGTATTTGTTGCGACGAGAGCGCTATCACTGGCGGCAATATACGGGGGCGCTGATAGTATTGTTGGGACTGGTGGTGGTACTCGAACCTGTATTGACGTTTCATCATGCTCCCGACTATTCTTGTGAAGCGGTAAATATCGACAATGATTGTACCGTGTGTCAATCGGAAACGACACAACAATCGTGTCTGTCGCATGTACAGCCGATCGACGACGTTGGTGAATATGCGAATCTTTGTCAGTGGCTGCCCTATCAGCAAGCGTCGAAAAAGGACGACGAATTGACGTTCGGGTGGTCTCTGCTATTATTGGCATCGGCCATCCCCATGACGTTGTCGGCCATGTATAAACAAGCCGCACTTGATATCGCGGAACTCGATCCTGTTTATATGAATGGATGGATATCTATCTTTCAGTTTTTATTTGCGCTCTTGGTGGCGGTTCCAGCGGCGAGGATGACAAATGTTGCTCCGATCGACGTGCCGCAAAATATGTGGGATGGTTTGCTTTGCTTTCTGGGACACGGTACGTATCTGCTCGGGCCTGTGTGTGATGCCATCACGAGTGTTTCTCATTTGTTTCTGTTCTTGTTCTTGAAGATACAAACGACTCGGGTTGTCATCCGGATGCTTGCTCCTCTCATACTCCCATTCTTGTGGGAGCGTATCTTGCGTTCGCTATGCTCTATTCCACATGTATGCTATGCGTGCTCAAATACGGATCCACATCTACCTTGTTTCTCGCGCAGACTCTTCTTGTACCTGTAGGAAATTTAGCCTTTTCGTTCCCGCTGTTTCAGAACAATGCGCCCCTTTATACTTCGGATGTGATGGGGTTGATGGTGATTCTCTCGGGTCTCATTTTGTATCGATTCTGGGGTGACGATGAGCCACTCCCCGACGATCCATCACAAGGCACGAGCCCGTGGCTTCAGCAACTTTTACGAGTCCAAGGGGAAGCACCTTCCCCGTGGTATCTGGATATGGTGGAACATTTACGGACACAAGTGCAGCAAACGGGGAATACACCGTGGCTGAATGATTTGCTACGCCACATGGAAGAACCACTTTTGCAGGGAAGAAATAATGAATATCATTGAAAAGATAATAAGCCTCGCACAAATGTTCAGCCGCAATCGACAAAGTACCAGGTAACGAGGTAATGGGCGCCTTTCCTTCGCGATTAAAAGTTCAATTGTCGATTCTTAACAACACAAGTCATAATTTAGCTAATTTCATTTGAAACACCACTAGCAATTCGATGAAATATGGGTCCTTTATTATGATCGTATTCTAGATCCGATGCGGTGAAATGTTATAAGTTATGATGTGAGGTGCGGCGCACAAGGTGACACCAAGTGCGCAAAAATGAATAGGGTGCTGTGTGCAGTGTAAACAATCACGTCTAATCGAGACGTGTGGGTGTGTGATTCAGTGTGGGAAACAAACAAGTTGCTGGTGTGCGATCCAACCTGTGCAAGTAATAAATATTGCAGTTTCAACAGCCAACGGCCGTTGCGGCAGGACTGGACATGGAGTAGTATTTGGAGGATGTTCTTTGACGTTTGCCAGAACCCGAAAGCATATTCTCATGTTCTTCTTCATCGTGGCTGTCATCGGACGCAGAACTTTCATCCGACAGCGCAACCAAGCTGCTCGCGATCGAGCGAAGAATATCCGGGATGGGAATCTTTGTAGGGGCCGACTGCGACGACGCCTTGACCGCTGGTCGCCCACGTTTCGCAGTACTTGCGGCTGGTTTTTCAAATGCAGTTGCCGCCTGCAATAGCTTGCTCAACTGATTCGACGGAACACCTCCATCCGAAAGGGAGCACGGATCGACTGCCTCGTACGGTTCTTGCTGCGCTGCCAACGTCGGCGATGACTGGTCCATCCGAGGAATCGACGGAACAAAGTTGTGATCCGGGTCAATCTTGGTCAGATAATCCAACAGAGCGTCATTTTCATCTTCCAGCTGTCGGCAAATCTCTGACATCTGCTCGGTAAACAATCGCTTTCTATCTCGCGTACGCTTAGCGTGCATGCGGTTTCTCTCTCGTCGAATCCTATCCAACTCTTCGGGCGAACACTTGGATCGATCTTTACCGAGCAACTCGTAATCAATTCCGTCTTCTGTCTCATCAGCAGTACTTTCTTGTAAAGCCTTGGCATTCTTTGACGCATGTTGACCCGGTAAGATCAACGCAGGCAACTCCGAGACCTTCGACGCGTCAGGAATCTCATCGACGGGACGCTTCAAAAGATTTTCTACCTCCGGATCTTCTGCAGACGACTGCACATTGATAGGAGACTTGGCAAAAAGACCAACCAGAATCGAAGCAGTGTTTTTCTCGTTGATAATTTGTCTCAAACGAAGCTGTTCGCGTTTCAAATCTTCCGCGCGGCTTTGCAGACTTTGCATTTGTTCCTTCTTTCGCTGACGTGTTTTTCGTGCATGAATGCGATTCCGCTCGCGACTGGCAAGCGTAGTTCGAAAGTTTCGTGTCATGGTCGATTATGAAGCAAATAAACGGATATTTGAAAGCAATGCGTCGAAGATTTTGACAAGCAAACATCAAGTGAGAAAGACAAAAAGGGAAAAAAAACCTCAACAAGGCACGAGATCGATCACGGCAAACAGATGCACGACGAAAACAGAAGGCAAAGTACACTTTGAGCCACAGTCATGAGTGATGACACGTCTCGATGCCCAATAATGCTGTACGGAACGCAAACGGCCGCCTGCAGAGAATAATTCTGTGCAAATTCGCAGCGACTGGTGGTCCGACACGACTCTACACTTCAGAAGAGAGTGCATTGAAAAACCATTTGCGCGCCAAAGCAAAGACAGAAGGACTCGCGCGAGCCACACCAAGACACTTTCTGTCGTAGTTCATGTCGCAGGTCTTGACAGTGCGAAAAACAGTGGTGACGCTTCCGAAAAAAGAACTGCACCTTCCACATGACGGACACGATTTCAAACGCTTGCGAAATGACAGCCGCCATCACGTCGTGTATCACCTCGTCGTCGATACGGGAGGTACGCAACGATGATCGAGCCAGAATATCAACCAAAACGTTTCAGTTACGTACCATCTTTGTGCGCGCTCTTTCACATCCTCTTTTCTAGAGCTAGCAGATTGTCGCGTGGCTTTCGATGCCCCCAAAGAAGCGCTTGCCTCCGATCTATCACCCTCCATCACACCCTGCATTTTCCCGTGTTGCAAACAGCAGTGCCACAAAGATGACAAATACTACACAAAAATGTGTTCAACAAGCACTGATGAGTAGTTGATCGAATCAATAGGCAACAGTTTTACGAACAACGAGTGCGTGGCGAACCCCCGAACGATGGTCGCGTTTTCTGTCGTATCCGCCACTCGCAGGAGTCGTGAAACCTCGCATCAACATCAAAACATTACTGGCTTCGATTCTTCTCTCCTTTTACTTACGTCTTTTTCTACTTTTTGATCAAAATCTATAACAAGGAAAACAAACAACAAACGAAAGCGAATGTCAACATCCGTTGTGCAGAAAAGAAAAAACGGCGGAGGATGTGATGGCGCCAAATAAACGATCGAAATTTTGGGTCCTTCTGCTCGTGTGTTCGGTGGTCATCGATGCGCCGCGTGAAAAATGCACGGCAGATGGTACGTACAGTACAAAAAATGCAAGACTGTACAGTCTACGTTATAATAAGCCAGGCTACTATTAACGACAGTGTAGTCGTGTTCGCGTTCCGAGTTTCTGAAGTATACCTTAATTGTACTATAAACGTAGTTTGCTAAGGTCATTAATCGCAACTTAGCTAATTTTTGATGTTCAACTCAGCTTGGAGAGAGATTTTTCGAGCGTAGGCAGCTCTTTACTGACATGCAAGATGTGAGTAATCTGGTCGTAAGAGCTGTCAACAGAAAAACGGAATGGTGAGCATCTTTCAAGGATGATATTGTAGTTTGCAAATACAAAAATGAACTTACTTGGTCAGCGGATACGAGCAGACAAACTCAATGAAATCTTGACCATCTTTGCCGTAATGAATATTCGTCGAACATGCTGGTCTGCCCATGGCAACCTCCTCCAATAAATGGTGGGGTTTGCCTGGACGAACTTTCGCCTCCTGCACGGTACCTTCGCCTTCCAGCAGCGAGATGTATTCTTTGCCTTCCACTTCCATTTGTGTGTAGCCAGTAATGCGTGTCCAGGCCTCGTTCACATTCACGATCTTGAAAGGAGGCTCTGCAAGTGTTATAACGCGAGCCTCTAACTGCGTGGGAGCCAACGCCATTTCGAGTGACCCAGGAATAATCTGAGCGCTGCCTTCATTACCGCTGGCTCGTTCCAGCTGTTGCATAAATCCCATGGCGTCGTACACAATCTCGATACTCGAAAGCTTGTTTCGCGAGCTGAAGCTAGCGCGAAGCATTCCCGGCATGAGACAATCCGCCAAGGCACCGCACAGTACGGCATCTTGCGATCGGAAAACAAATGGGCACATCAACACGTTATCCACCAGAATCATGAAATCTTCGTTGACGTGAAACGAGGCACGAATCTGGGCTACATTGTTCTCCGAACTACCAGAGGAAGATTCAGCATCGTTGGATATCATGACTGGGGCTGCTCCACTGCCGTTGCTTGCAGAAACCTGATTGGACGAACGAGGAAAGACCTGCGGGGCTCTCGCTTCGCCGAAATTCGGAGGACGTAACAATGGTTGTCCGTTTTCTTCAAGGGCCACGGGGCGAATGTTGTGGGGAATGCCTCCTTTCTTGGCAATATTGGGAGGTAGCAGCCCTTCACTTCGAGTCTCATCGGCATTTTCTCCGTGTCTTCTCCGCTTGGTCGGGCGCGATGCGGCGATGGCTGCCTGCGAGTCTTCTCCCGAAGAGGAATCGGTGCTAGTTCGCTTGCCCGAAGAAGTTTCATTCGACTCTTCCGGTGAATCTTCCGCCGCAGGACTGCTCTCCTCGGAGTCGCCAAGTTTTGGATCTGGTAAAGGTCTTGCGTGATAGTCATGGAAATCATTAGACGGCGGTCGCTTCAACCGACTATCATTGCTACTTCCACTCGACGAGCTCACTTTCTTGGCGTGCTGTGCAGAGTCGCGAAGAGTCTCAATTGACTGCTGGGACGGCTTCTTTATTGCGGCTGTGTCTTCTCCACTCGATGTGTTGTTCGAAAATCCTGAATTAGAAGATAGACTAGAAACGGCATGTTGAAGCTTTCCATCCTGTGGAGCGACACAACGAGGCATCTTTTGTTTCCTCGTTTAGAATGTTCTAGAAGCAGGAATTCATCACGCTTTATCTGCATCCAGCGGCTGCTTCTCGATCCAATATTTTCAATCATGACGGACAAGCTAGCAGCTTCGCAGATCATGGCTTGCACGCCCCTCGAGCATCGACATTCCTGATCGATAGCCACAAGTAAGACAAACCGCATTGGTGTTGCTACTTCACATTGTATAATCGACACGTACCTTTTCAATTTCACATCTTCGAAATGACCTGTACGGTGTCACAGGCTGCTTCAAGCAAAAGTTATCTTCTGCCAAGGTCTTCCACTTCCGCTCGTCCGTTTCAAATTTGGTCAAGAATCGAAGAAAATCCCGAACGACATTGCGGCGAACGTTTTGCACCTCCGCCATATGCTGTATTGCAACGCGACGTTGACGAACTTCTTCGATTCGTTCCGCATGCAATCCTTCGACTAGCTCTTTCAGCTTTTGTACGTAGGCTTTCTTCCGCAATCTTGTTGATCTGGCATGTTCCCGGTTTCTATCGCGATTTTGTTGAACCTTTTCAGTCGTCAGTACATCTCCCTGGTGTGATGTTAAATTGCTGTCAAAGTCGGCGTTGTTACCAGAAGCAACCAACGAAGTTGGCTGAGCGCCATTCGCCATCATCAGCGAGTTCGCTCCCAGCATGCGTAGAAACGCATTCGAATCGGGCATCATGGATGCTGTCTGAAATAGCTGAGCTTGATTCGTGTTCGTCATGAGATTGAGAAGCTGGGTTGGCATGTGCTGATTGTTTACAGCAAGCGCCTGCGCCTGATTTGCCGCATTCATTCCTCCTTGCATTGATGCTCCGGCATCGTTAGCACTCGATTGGTGGTTCCTTGATGGTAAATGGTTGTTATTCATGGTTCATAAAATAATGTGTTTGTGATGTTTGTGGTGTGTCTTTTCCTTTTTGAGAGGAGAGAAAATCAGTGGCGATGATGTGTGAAGAATTTTCTTTGTGATACGTGATCGTCAACCATCACCGAAACAGTGGCACTTTCCGAACACTTGTACTCTCCTATAGAAAATCAAGTACAAAATAAATATTTCAGCAAAAATGAAATGTGCGTACTTGAAACTCAGGAAAAGAAACTTCATGAAGGGGTGCTTCTGGTACACGAATGTGCAACCAATGTAAACGTAAACAACAGATGAATTATTCACGACAACACCTCTCCTCTGATGGGTACGCACCTGCACTTGCTCTTAGCCAATCAAAATCATAGATCATTCGCGTGATCTGATTGGTTGCTAGATCATATTGGACGAAATTTGTCTCGTTCTCTAGCTGGGAGACGCAATAGTACTGTCGGCACTGACGCACTTGTCTGAAAAATCTTCTCAGAAATCAACGAAAAACTCCACCCGCGACCATGGGCCCACGCATCATCCTCCGCCGCCAACGTTGTTGATGTGAACGTTGGCAACTTCTTTGTGTTCGTGTTTGCAGCACTGCGTAGACTAATGGCTATGCTATGAGAGGAATTCTTGCCGCTTTATTGTTAGCTGCGGCCCGATTTACCGTGCATCATGCTTTTAATGCTGGTAGGCCGCGATCCACATTATCACCGATAGCTAAATTCGGGGTCGAAAGTTCCTTTCGCTCAAGAGATACCCAGTTGCGCCTTCACAACCCTCAGAATTGTGATGATGATGACGACGACGACGATGATAAGGATGAGGATGAATGCATGCTTCCTTATGGGAATAGGTCGCCAACGTGGACGTCAAAATACCGTTCTCTTCTACCATATGACAAAGCCAGAGCATCCGTCATGCAGCTCGGGTTGCGATCAAAAGAGGATTGGGATGAATATGTAAGTGACGGTAAACCTTATCACGGGCCTTACTTGCCCAATAATCCGGAGGAGATGTATGCTCTGGACTGGGTCTCTTGGGAAGACTTTCTATGTGTCACACGGAGCTACAACGAGTCAAAGACATTACTGCGAGACGTATTAAAACTGCAAAGCGAACAAGAGTACACGGAATTCATATTTATGGACTCACATAGAGCTGCGGGGCTACGATTACCATTCAAACCCGCCGTCGTCTATCAGAACAGGGGATGGATTTCCTGGGAAGATTACCTAGGATTGGGCTGATTGTCTCACTATTGCACACGACGATTCGTATTGCTTCAATGCTCCTTCATTTTCGGAGGTATCGCGATCGCAAGGAACACTATAAAAAGAAATATCCCCATGAACACTGCTCCAAATAGAACGCTTGCTGCAAATAGAGGCGAGAGCCCGAATCGGTTTTGCGACCAAGCAAATACGTCGAGCGCTTTGACACCAAAACTTATCAGCGATCCTTGAAGAATGCCGATCGGACCCATTGGCGATGAATAAAACGGCAAAGGTTCTATTTTCTTGTATCCGCCATAGGCAAATTGGATCATGTTTTGCTTGGATCTGGGCTGCTCGAAAGGATACACTCTATAACCGTCAATAATAAAGAATGAAGGATAGCCATAAATATTGAAACGAGAAGCCAATGCTTTCTCCATATTTCCGTCTACCTTTCCAACTTTGACCATGTGAGAAGTTGAGCTGTGTAGTTCGTTAGCAATTTCATCATATGTTGAAGCGAATTGGGTACAGTGGATGCAGTTCGGCGAGTAAAACTCCACCAACCATACATTTCCGTCTCCCACATGTTCTGCAAAATTTCTTGTTGTAAGCGTTACAGGCTTTTTAGTTTCATCAATCGTAGCCGGCTGCGAGGCGGAGGATGGAATCTCCTTTTCTGCGCATGCAGCGAGCAAGCATGACGAGAGAGCAATTAGCACAATGGACTTTAACGACACCATTTACAAAGAACCCAAATAGAGGTAATATTAAGGCAATAATGTTCGAGAGATGTAACCTCTCTCTCCTTTTTTGTTCAAGTGTATAAAAGACCTTGTCGATCGACATGATAATGTCGATGAAAGTGAGTCACATTTTACTAACCAGTCACGAAGCAAAAAGAAAAAAGAAAATGATGACGTATCCTAGGTCTAGAGAACATAGAATAGACTGATAAAAGTAGAACGAATGCTCTTCATTAACACATAATAGTTACATCGATATTAACCTCTATCAAACTGTTTTTACCGGGAGCATATAATGGTTTTGTCTTGTGTTTCAGGCCGCTGCAGCTGTAGATCGTAAGCAAGATGAGTACATGTCGTCTACTTCTAAGAATTCTTCGAGAACATCAAGAAACACTGTCGTGTAGTGCTCGAAAGCATCGTAAGGAATTCGAAGGGCAGGGGCTAATCTGTCCAGGGCCTGCAAGATGAGTAAAGTGAACGGTAGAATCCGTGTACGGAGCTCATCCTTCTGCCCGTTAATGCAACTGTACTGGCAAACCGATTCAAGGTTTGAACAAGCGAGCTGTAGCATTTGATATGCCAAAGCAAGGTATCGTTCTGCAACATGGGAAAGAGCCGATGTTGTGGCAACACAGATATAGGAAGCTGCCAAATTATTTAAAAGAATGGAGCGTTCGGTGCCTCTGAAGTACGCCATACCTTCCCGTATTGTTGTCTCCGATAGCTCTATCCGAATAACGTTTAAAGAGAGTTGGCTGCTTGCTTCGCTGTCGTCACTTTCATTAAAACCTGTTTTCAATGTATCGGCAAAGTCGTTTTCTGTAATAACACGAAATCGAACGAAGCCATTATTTTTGGTCTCAGGCTTGCAATGAGAAAGTTCATGGTATGATTTTTCGAGCGTTCCGTTTATGGCTTCTAACGAAAGATGCGGATCACACATCGACGCATCATGCATGATAGCAGTTGCATCAGTAAACGCCTCCAACGCCTCATCGTAACAACGTCGAGCAAGGAGAGATGCACCCACATTATTCAGCGCTATGGCTGCTGTGTAACGGAATTGAACGTCTTCTGTGCCCATGAGTTCTCAAATAAAAGTTTTATGATTACACGACTTGTTGGTTTCTTATGATGTGATGTTTTTGTGTTCGCAATTTTTGCGCTTTGAAAATACCTTCGTTTTTTACAGACCTTGGCGCAAAGACGAGTTTGACTTCTCCGCGATGGCCGCTTTGGCAAACGAGTATCATGCGGAATGCGGAGAGAATGAATTCCTTAAAGTCTTTGCTCTTCTGCCATTAAGTGTGAAGAGAGAAGCTATCTCTTAACTGTGGAAGTATTGTACGATTAGGGACTACAGAACGATTATCGGTATTGAAAGTTCAAACACCAAGATTTAACAGAAAAATGGCCACGCTACTTTCAAGTGAATAGATTCGGATTGGGTAAGATTCGTTTTTTTTCGATAGGTACCAGTAAGTAGTTAAAATTTCAAATATGCATTAGATGCCTTAATGTCCCTGTTCCGTGACAGCACTACCAATGACTCCTCTTGAACTTCCACATGAATTTTTTTACACAGTGTTCTGTTCTATTGTTGGCACATTGAAGTTGAACTTCGGATAAAACAATTTATCATTCATCATATTATTTAGCCTTCTACGATGGTCGGACAAATTAAGCAAAATATCTCTATTCCTCGTTGTTCTTCTCTCATTTCTGGGCTCTTCGCTTCCCTAATCAAATAACAACCGTTAATCGTCAATGTTCATTCGAATGACTAAGTCAATTGCGCAATACGCGCGCGAAACCGAACTGGATACTGACGTCACTACTAGCTCGAGTTTGTATAGGATAAAATTGTAGTGATCGTGCCTACAACGTTATGCCCAAGACAATACCCAAGACCAAATCAGGAAAAGATTGCATGCAGCATACAGTACGAGTATTCGTAGATGATTCGTGAATGATTATCTATCTTCAAACTTTAAGGCAAATACAGGAGTATAAAGAATTCACGGGTGACTTTTTAATCAGCTGTTTTCGATCTAAAATAATAATGATAAGCTTCCAAGCTGCTCTCTCGTTTCATTTTCATTTCTTCGAAAGGCTGGTTAGCTGCCATTCAAGCTCTGACTTGCTTTCGTGCTGAACGGCACCAGTCGGGGGTGACAAAAAATACGCAGTCATTTGCACCAGGTAGCGCGAATACAATTGATAGCAGATAGCAGCTCACCATGGACGAATGGCTAGAAAAAGCTATGATTGTTTGCGAATCATTCTCTTTAATTATTGTCTCGTCGACCCTACTTAGCCGGAGCTAGAGTGACAAAAAAACGATGAGACGCTGACTTACCATGTCCCTTTTCAAAAGGTAGAATAAAAAATACCGCGTTGCACGTTCGGTGATCGGTGAGCTAAACGGCCGAACTTTGTTAGAATTCTTTTATAAAAAAAAAGCTAAAAGCTAAAAGCTAGTCTAGGCCAAAGGCTGCCACGAGACTTGGTTCTATGTTATGCGTTACGCCTTTAGGGCCTTTTATAAAAAGTTAGGCCTCATTTCTCATTACAGTATCGCTCAAGATTGATTTCGAGGTACATTCTGGAGAACACTACTGAGAACCGTATTGAATGTCGCAAGTGACACTCCGATGATTTATTTTCTCCTTGCGTCGACGTCGAAAGAAAGTGTTCCGTTGGCGGTTACCAGGTATGGAGTTGGCGTTGGAGGTTGGAGTTGGAGATAAAAGGCTCACCGGACCGCACACAGACACGCGGCCGCTAAAAGTTTTATTGCTTGGAAACTATCGACAGATCACTTTCCAAAAGTATTTACTTTTTTGTTGTAAATACGGAAGGTTCCTCCGGAAGTGGTGTATTTGTTTGCTTTTGCTCGATTAGATCAGCAACTGCAGGTGATTTATTCGAGCGCTTTACATTTTGAACGAGAGATATTATTTAGAAAGCCAAAATGAGTACAAGTGCAAGGCGCCGTTTAATGCATGACTTCAAGCGGTGAGTGAATTGATAGCATGGTAGCTGCGTGCGACGGCTCCTGGGCCGAAAATTGTTACTTGCGTCATGAGTGAAAAGCTTTGCTGGCGCAGCGGCAACGAAAACGAATGATCTTTGTAAAAAGCTCCCCTTGGTGCTTGCAGTCGTACTCACCCCATTTTCTTTCTCCACTCGATTGGCCTTCATTTACTAAAACGCAGTCTGCAAAATGATCCACCGTCAGGAGTTACGGGCGCTCCGATGGATACAAACATTATGCTGTGGCAGGCCGTCATTTTCGGCCCCGACGACACTCCGTGGGAGGGCGGCACGTTCAAGCTCGTGCTAGAATTCACCGAGGACTATCCCAACAAAGCTCCGCAAGTCCGCTTCTTGACGAAAATGTTCCATCCGAATATTTACAATGACGGGCAGATCTGTTTGGATATTCTGCAGAATCAGTGGAGTCCTATTTACGACATTTCCGCCATTCTGACGAGCATTCAGTCCTTGTTGTGCGATCCGAATCCGGCATCGCCGGCCAACTCGGAAGCTTCTCGTTTGTACAACGAAAATCGTCGTGAATACAATCGTCGTGTTCGCGAAATTGTGGAGCAGAGCTGGTTGGACGAATCATAAATGGTAATCGGAATACACAGGGAGATGAAGAAAAATCAGCAAAACGGTGACTTTTCGACTATTAGGGTGCGATGATGGGAAACAGACGCCTACATAAGAACTGAAATAGTTTAGTATATACTCTAGGGAACTTGCTTAATTGTATGTGTCTCTTCATATCTTTCTCGGGACGTTAAGCGGAGCTCTGGGGCTTTTGCTGCGACAAAGGATATAAACGAATCCACATCCTGATGAAACTGCATTTCTTCTACAGATATTACAGTTCCCTCTTCTTTTGTGCGACTCATAAAGACCATAATGGATGCTTGTTTGAGTTGCAAGAGCTGCGCGAGTTTATTTGCGTCCGAGTACAAGAATAGCCGGATGTTGCGTTCGTGACAAACAGCGGGGATGTAGTTCCATGGCAATGTATTTCCTTGAGGCGCGTTGGGCAACACGACGAGTAAGGGTTGCTGTTGCTGCTGTTTTTGTGTGGACGATGTTGAAGGTTGCAGTAAGCAGGCGCGAGCGCAAACATTGTATCCTATTTTGACGCGTTGTCGAAACCATTCATTTCTTGTCCGAGATAGCGTGTTGTTCTTATTCACTTTACTAGGTTTCGTCCAGTATTTTTGAACCAGCTCTTTGTCGAAGCGTTCCCAAAAGAGCTCTTCTCGTGAAGACGAAACAGGTGTGGCTTGCAAAAGATCGGAAGACGTGAAGGTTGTTGTTGTGAGAAGTGACTCGCAATCGATCCAGGATCGTGGCTGTTCCCGTCTTTGTCGCTTTGTTTTCGGCAGATACATCTTCCCTTCTCGTTAACAAAGCTTTTTAAAAAAGAGATCTACGATGTTGCTTATACCAGGTATTTAGAGGGAGTTGATGATCATCGCAGCAACAACTCTCATTATTTTGAGGTGGGCAACGCAAAAACACATTGCAAGCACATTGCTCGTGACTTGTTTCTATCAATCATCGTGTTGCCCTTGAACCAACACTTTGAGCCTATAGAAAATTCCTAATCGCACGGCCCGAAACGATAGTACCACCGCAACGTATTCAGGCAACGAATTATGAGTGTTTATGAATTATGAACATTCGATATAAAAGCGGCGGTGATTCAACCAAAATTCATTGCTTACCACGGCAGTCATGGCCGTGTATTTCGAATTCTGTGTCGATAAAATCGGTTTCGACTCCTCAATGAATCGTGTTTGCCGTAAACCAACACTTTGAAGCTATAGTACTTTGTAGCTCCACAATCCGGGTTACCTGGGAGCGTTATTATTTTGCGGCGTGTGTTGATAGTGTTGCGAGTGTTGACTGCGTTGACCTATTGTTATTATTGCTGTTTATTTTCCTATAAACTGCCATTTTGTTTGAATTGGCGACATTATTTCTTTTCTTATTGAATGAATCTTATCGGGCATGTCATCCTTGCAACGGCTTCTTTCCTCTTCGTTGACACAATCGATCAAAACGAGCAAACGAAGAAAACGAATACTACCAAGTGGTTATGTGCTCTCTCCCTCTTCTTCCCACTTTTCCACTATGACGACAGCCTCGCAATCTCTTCCGGGCGAACGACTTCGTGTAGCGGTTGTCGGCGGAGGATGCGCTGGTTTGTCGTCCGCCTTGCATTTAGCACCGCTCGTCGAAAAGGGTCTCCTTGCTTCTCCCATTGACATTTATACACACGACAATCCTTCGATGTCGCATCAACGTGATATTGGTGTCGGAGTCTGGAGTACAGCGTTAGATCCGTTCCGTTTTGAGCAGGACCGACCCAGTCATCAACTGGCTTACGAAAGCCTGATTCAAGCGGGCACTTGGGTCACCAACGTTGGGTATCGTACACCGGATGGATCTTGGTTGATGAAATCACATTTGCCTTCGAATCATTCGGAAGTGGATCAAAGAAATATGCCGGCTTTGTTGTTTTTGCGCGAAAAGGATTTGTGGAATTCCTTATCGACCGCGGTGCATTGGGAGCAACAACGTGGAATGATACAAATTCATGCACAGCAAAAAGTCACGCAATTGTGGGAACAATCCACTCGGCCGTTCAGTACGCATTTGATGATTGAGAATCAGAAAAACAAAGATCTTTCGTTGCCAACGGAACGCGATTATCATGTTATTATTGCTGCGGATGGAACACATTCGTTACTGCGACAACAATACGGGGGCCATGATGTAGAAAGACGGGTGCGATTGACTGGGACGGGGGCTTTACCTATGCCTTTGGACATTCCAGCCGAAGGACAACATGCTTCTGCGGCGGACTGGAATGAAATGCAACGGCAAACGGGGATTGGATTGCAGGATAGGCACTATACCGTCTACCGAGGAAATGCGCCTCTCACGCGAGAAGAGATGGGGTTGGATGATACAAGTTTTCAAACGTGGGGGACGGGTAATAGCATGAGGTTTGCAACGGTGCCCATGGTATATCCAGTGGGAAATCGAAAAGAAGAACGACAAGTATGGTTCATTACTTGTGACGATCCCGAAATCGCTCAAGAAACAAATCCGATTAAGCGGAGAGACATGCTTTTGGAGAAATTCCACGGTTGGCACGATCCCATTCGCCGGATTGTGGAAGCAACGGATCCCAACGAAATACTCGCCGACCGTGCGATAGCACATCGCTACGCCACTTCACCCGTCCTGAATTTTAATCATGTGGTGGAAAAAATGCGTGGTATCAGGCCTCCCAACTCGGGGAGCGGGCCGTTTATCATCTTCGTTGGAGATGCTTTCATGACGATTGATCCGATTCTGGCGCAAGGATTCACTGTCGGTATGGAGGGGGCGTACATTATGAAAAAGGCCATTGAGAAAGCTTGTGTCAAGTGTGAAAGAGACCCGACGTTAAACTACGATCCCTACTTGTTAGAAAAAGTATTGAAAGAACGCGATGAGTCTCGGATGAAAAGGCTAGTTTGCCTTTTAAGAGCCACGGAGTTGGTGCAGTTTTGGGACAGCCAAGTGGGACTTTGGGTCAATTCCAAACCAAGATACTTCGCCCCGTCGTGCACATGATTCCAAACTTGATTAAATCTCCCATCTTTGATCGAGTGCTCAAATACTCCTTAGGCATCACACCGTTCCGCACAGTAGCTGACGTTCATGGTAATGATGAAGATGATACGAGTAAAATACGTAAAATATGAACAATCCTAAGTTGTGTTGCAACGCAAACTAGATATTCCGTAGGAGCTATGCTTTTGGATGAAAGGTTTTGATTTTGTTGCAAAGGGTAGAAGGAGCAGCAGGTCCGAGATCAGAGATCCAAGATCCAAGCAATGGCAGAATGACCACTACAACAGTAGTCTATAGTAAAACTGGGTCATTGGTCATTGTTTTGCAATACATCCGGGTTTCCGGGTTGATAGTGCTGCTGACTTGACGGACGGACGGCGAAGAAACGCGGAAGAAAAAGCGAACCGACGCAACGGGTCTAAAAATCACAACAAAGCATCACAAGTCACTGCAAATATCTCAAGCCAAAACGACGATCGACCCAAACCCCAAACCCACCATTTTGTTCATTATAAAGCACCAAAGGCTTTTTTTGAGGGAGAAGAAAGGTGAGAGAACCGTTTTTTTGTGTTGAATATCAATTTTGAATATTTTTATCGTCATTCCGACAGTTCGGCCGTACCTGGTATTTTTCAACCCAAATGAGTCTGCTGACCATCCAGCTTGAGCCGTGAGAGAGCGGTGATTCTTCACACCCAAAATTTTCGTTGATAACGAAAAAGACTTCTCACGAAGGGGCGGCTTTGATCATGATGTGGTGGTCATTCGATCGTTGATTCATTTATTTTTGGGAGAGCGAGTGTTGGGCAAGTGGGGCAATAAAAGACGCTCGCTTCGCGACTTTGCGACGAGAGAGACGCGACATCTTCGTAGTCGTAGGCTAGTAACAAGACAAAAGAGAAGTTTTCCGGTACGGGGACTCGAACCCCGGTCTCATCGGTGAGAGCGATGTATGATAGCCACCTACACTATACCGGATTCCTCACGTACATAGAAATCGCAACTTCAGAAACAGAGGATCACCTTACCGAATTAACCGGGTTATACAGGCGGGTTGGATTTTCTTTCATTTGTACTATTTCTGAACCCGGTTGAAGTAGAACTTTGTTCGTTGTCAGTTGTCAGTACAAGTAGAGGTTTACCGTTTACCCGACCCGACCCATCTCAAGCCAATTTTCACCCACAACCGTACCCGCCTTGCCGGTTCCGCGGCAACGCGACGCACGGACGGACGATCGGCGCATCACCATGCATTTAATAAAATTTTAATTAGGCAGACCATTTATTTTTGTTTCGTTCCGTTATATCGTTATATCTTCCTTCTTTATTGATTGCACATTCTTTCAATATTCTCCTTCCCAACATGCCAGACTCGGAAGATTCGTCCGTGTCTAGCACTTCTTCAGCCTCGTCGGAAGAAAAGAGGCCCGTGGCCGACGAAAAGGAAGGCTCGTCTAGTAACAAAAAGAGAAAAAGTTGTCTCGGAAACTCCTCTCGAGCTAGTTGCTTTGCCGAGCAATGGAACTGTTCGGAAAAACAAGCCAATCATTATATTACTCGACCAAGCCACCATTGAGTCTATGAAAAACAAGCGAAATATCTACGAGTTGCTGAACTGTGATGACCACCGCGACTATTGCAAAAAGAAACTTCGCAAGGACCCCAATGAATTTCGACCGGATATTCTGCATCAAGAGATGCTGGCGTTGTTGGACTCGCCTCTTAATAAGGCGGGATTGGTCAAATTGTATATACAGACGAAGAAGCATGTTCTCATTGAAGTAAATCCATCACTGCGTATGCCACGAACGTACAAACGTTTCGCCGGTTTAATGGTCCAACTGCTGCACAAGATGAAAATTAAATCATCCACCGAATCGACTACTTTGTTGAAAGTCATCAAGAATCCTTTCTCGCAGCATTTACCAGCTGGAACGCGGTGTTATGGTTTCTCGTCACAAGGCGATTTGTGCAGTCCCATTGCCTTGGCCAAGAACTTACTGCCACCTTCCCCCGACGACGGAGCGCCTCCTACCTGCTTCATTGTAGGTGCCATGTCTACAGGCCACGTAACGTTGGAAGATCATCCGTATATGGAAAAGATGTTGAGCATCTCCGAGTATCCTTTGTCGGGTGCCGCCGCCTTGTCACGAATCATGGGGGGAGTGGAACATTATTGGGGTATTGTTTAGTAATAATAAAGAAGGTTGTATGCAATTTATTTTTAGAAATAAAAATTAGGCGAAGAGTGCCCGTGTGTGAGTTGTCTGTAACGGGTGAAAGCATTTGTTGCCACCTTTCTTGGTTTTTGCTCCGTCAAGCATTGATTGTCACCGTTTCAGAATTTCTGTAAAATTGGCAACAATTTTAAAAAAGCTTCCGGAAGGAAAGCCCACAAGAATATTCAGAAGTCACACAGCATTTCTGTATGACCAAAAACCTAGCCCAGAATTTCTGGAGTTCACACAGGATTTCCGTATTACCATAAACAATGGCAGTTTCCAGAATTTCTGGAACTCGCTCAGAATGTCTGAATGACTAAAAAAACAATCGTAAATCTCTCAAACGTTCATAGAATTGGATTGGGGCCAAAATGCTCACACAGAAGATCTGTGAAAACATCGTGCAGCAATTCTGGGGATTCCAGAGTTTCTAGAGCCTTTATCCTGAATTCTGTATGACCGAGACCGAACACATCCAATACACCCTTTCCAGAAATTCTGGAAATTACACGGATTTTCCGTACAACCGAAAATAATTTTTTTCAGTTCCGTTCACTCCTCGCTTTGTTAACTAGCCGGATGGTTGACGCGAGAGTAAGTGTCACTTCAATTATTTTATCGACTTCCGAGACTCTCACTCGTGACTCAATATTTTAGAATGACGGAGCGGTATTGGCACTATGATAGCAAAAACTACGTAAAGGACATCGCCAATCGGTATCAAAGGTACACTAACTTCAGATGGTGTCGCACCTTTCCTTTAAGTATTCTTTCATGATGATTCTCTATTGTACTCTGACTATTGGAGTAAACCACACTTCTCCCTCTAAGTATTTATCATCAACAGCTATTTCAAACGCGCGCATATCCTCAAAACATTGGCGCGAACAAGACGCAGATGGGCGATCGCCTCATCGCTTGTTTATTTACAACTTTGCACTGCAACAAAAGAAACCAAAGCATTTGAATCTTGATTTGCAACTATATCACTGAACAACCACTTAATCAAAGAATCATCGAAGGCTTCCGCCCGTCTTAACAGAAAGAATGAGCGACGCTCGGCCCGATCCCAACACGAAATCGGCGTTTCTGAGCCCCACACGGCTGGCCGCTCGACGCCTTTCGCAACATCAATATCGCGGACCTCGTGCTCTCAGTCCCACCGGATCGGATGTTTCTGCCTATAGTTCACGCAGTCGTCGTTCGCAAAGCATGATTCGTTCACCGGAAGACGCCGAAGTCTTTGAGAATATTAGCTCGGCCACGGGCGTTCGGATATCGGCTTCGAAACACAATAAACGAAGGAATCAACAACCGCAACAGAATCGATTGCGGAATTATACATCGCCACCCGTTACCAATTCGCATAATCTGGGCAGTGCGAGTTTTGCAGCCAGTGAGCTAGAAACATATTCGAGCATGAGTATGGATGTGAATGATTACAACGACGCCCCGAGAAATGACTTCTTTCATTCGGAGCACAGTGAGGCACATGGAGAGCAAAAGACTTTTTCCGGAAAGATCTTGTGCCTTTAGAGCCATCGACAAGCTTGGATTTCAAACACAATGATAATTCGTTTCAGGTCCTGGCCAATGTTTTGGTGGATTTCTTTGATGCTCGTGTGAGACGTGGTCAATTGACACTGGAAGCCAACGACGCGGAAATCATTGAGCGATTACTTCCCGCTTCCGCGCGTCGACATTTCATTGAAGCTGTACAATACCGTTTGGAGCGAACGCCCGCAAGTCCGCAGTCACAGCTCGATTTTTTGACAATCCAATGTCAAGAATTGGGATTAGACCGTGACGGACCGGAAAATCCGATCATTGCCACGGCCATGCTGGATGAGAATGAGACATATGTGACCTTGCCGATTCTCTGCACCAAGAGCAAAGAAGAACTTAAGCCATCGAATTCGGACGAAAGTGATAGTTCCGAACAGGATTGGGTCGATCTTACAAAAGCAGAGATAGAGCATCCTTCGCCGGTAGTTGCTGCCGGAAGCAGTCAACCCATGAAAGCAGAAATGGCGGCGTATGGAACAAACCGTGTAAGAGCTGCAAACGAAAAGGATATCTCGCGTACTACGACAATTGTCAAGGCAAAACAACAAGCTCCAGAACCCACTCCAAGGCGAGAATCGTCCTTTGATTTCCCCGATCCTGATTCAACCGACAATATAGTGCATCGAACGCTTTTGATGGAATTGCACGAGGCACGCCAAATGATGCAGGCATCGACATCTTTGGAGACGGTAGAGTTTTGGGAGAGTCATATGGAAGATCTGAAAGCCAAGTATCGAGCGCTCCTTGGAAAACCGAATCTATCGTCTGTCCCCATACTGCCCCCGTCGCCAACAACCACTATTGATACACACGAATATCATTCTACCCAGCCATCCATGTCCCTGGAATCGGTGCAACAATACCATCTTTCACAGTCACAAGCGTCTCAGGATCAGTGTTCCGAACAACATAGGCAGCCAACACATATTCAACAACCGATGCAGGCTAAAAAATCGATCTTTTTTCCGCAGCAAACTCCACCGTCGCATCCGCATCTTGAACAAAAGACAACTGGTACGATGAATCCGCCGCAGATTGCTCAACAACCGCCTGAGTCACATGAACCTACCCTTCAAGCTTCAAATGACCCCGCTCCGACGACAATCCGCGTGTTAACACCAGTTTCGATTCTGCCGGGGACTCCTTATCCACCTGCTACACCTGTTCGAATGGAAAACGTCGTCACTGCTGAAGAAGATACCGAGTCGATCGCCCCGCAAACACCAAATCTGTCGGCCATTCCATTTACAGCGTCAACTACATGCCCTCCACCAATAGCGAATACTCAACCAATCGCCCCACCAGCTCCAGCGACGGTGGTTCCGCAACTGGCAAGCTCTCAAATACCGGAACCAGATTACAATGTTCCGATGGTGGACGTTGTGGCACCGGCTGATCTTCCAGGCGGGTACAACTTTGAGGCGGAGTTTGAAGGACAACGCTTCTTGGCAACAGTGCCCGCTGGTGGCGTGAAAGACGGCGAAACGTTCACGTGCTATATGCGTCAACTCGACTCGATGGCAATTGATGCCCCCATTGGCTATTGGAGAGACGGAATATGCGGACTTTGCTCTTATGGTTGCTGCCATCCCGTTGTATGGAATTCGATTCTTTGTCCTCTGGTGGCGCTGGCGCAAGTGCAGTATAGGGCGAATCTCGATTTTCTGGGTCGTCCCAATTTATTCTATGGCACGGCGCCGAACCGAGCCATGATGGTTACAATTATCTTGTTCTGGATCGTCATCAATGCGATGCTACTTGTGGGATACAACATAAAGTGGAGCCAAAATATGGATTTGACCATTGCGGATTGGACTTCTTTGGCCGTGATTAATGGCGCTTACCTGTGTTTTATTGTTTTTGTCACTCAGTCGACAAGAAGCAGTTTGCGCGACAAGTATTTGATTCGTGAACAGGCTTGCAGTGATCTGGAAGACCTGTGTTGCGCCGCTTGTTGTTTACCATGTTCGATTTCACAAATGTCAAGACATACAGGAAATTATGATGAATACGAAGCAGTATGTTGTTCGAGAACCGGTCTTCCGGATGGAATAGGGGAACATGAACGGGCACCACTTCGGCCATCGCATGGACCCTCGTCCTATGTTGTTTAAACCTTTTGAGGTCCGACTTGGATCATGCGATGTCCATTACACGCTTTTTCGGTGACTGAGACCCGATTGTAGGGCGTTTATTTGCAACGCTCTTTATTGAATAACTATTTGTGATACATAATACTTGTGTTTAGTAACTGTTACTTTGTGGAGCTTTGTTATTTCGTTTATTGATGAAACTGTTCTAGTTTTCTTTTTATAATTAGTAGAGTGAGTCGTTATGCATTAAAAGTTAAAAGGCAATCTTTTGATAATTTCGATTGGTCAGAATACTCTGGATTGATGATTAAACCTCGTTGTTATTATTTCATCTTATATTTCCCCAATTTGTGTGATCCTGTGTCTTACTATCTCAACTGCGGTGGCTCATACGGCAGACCTCTGTCTTTATCATCGTCTTCCATGCCATCGAGCTGTAGTGACTGTACTTGTTGCATGGTCTGTGTTATAGTCCAATCCAGATTGACCACTTTCTTGGATCGAAAGAACGAATCACAGTCCGCGAAAAAGCGGCGTCCTTTTTCTTGGTTTGCTTGTCGAACGAAAGGGGTCGAGTGATATGCCGGGGTGCCGTCGGTGGACTCTTTTTGGCTGTCATGTCTAACTCGTTATCGAGCATACGTTTCAATTCGACATGAAACAACTGGTGCGTTTTTTGTACAAGTGATTGTATGGAAGGGGACAGGTGTTCGGAACGAGTGATCCGGCTGGAAAGTGCTTCCCAAAGGAAAGACGGCTCGCGGCCGATACTAACGTACAGCAGATCGCCTCTTGCAGGGAAAGATTGAGTGCTTCGTAGCGAGCGAGCAAATTCAAAGCCACGCTATTAAAGAATTCATCGTCGTCGTACGTTCCGGTCGTACGGAGGGGGAGGTGGTCGGGAATATCCCACGCTGACGGAATGATCGGCATTTGGATGATGATGCTGCAAGTGATTGTCGAATCCAATCATACTGATGCTACTAGAAGTTGTTGCAGCTGTTGATTACCTTTCATGACACTCAATCGAGAGGAGACGAACAAGCTGTGGCTGTGGTAAGGAGAAGAGCTTCTCCCTTGTCGATGGCTTAGTTATTGTCGTCTTGCTTTGTCGTTTCACTTTTTTTGAGCGAAATCGTTTTTGTGAGCGAGCGTCGCCCTTGCGTCGCCAATGGAACTTTACTTCATGGAGACTGGAATTGAGTGTACAATGATGACGTTTTCGACAGCGCGAAACAGGCCCTACCCACACATCAGTACATACAAAGTTTACTTCTGAAATAGCTTTTTGTTAAAGTTATTCTTAATTCTGTGTACCCTCTAAAGTAGTCTTGCTTGCCGATCCGGGTCGCTTTCCGACGCGCAGTCGCATCGCATGCACGCGTGATCACTACATGATGCGCAACGAATTGAAAGATGAGAGTGACAATGAACACTTCATTATGAATCAACAATGCGAAACATCAACAATGTAGGTTGGGGATTAGTTATATTGGTTATTCAGGTAGCTACAATCGGTCTTTGTAGCTGGAAAATACAGGCAGAGTCATCTTCGTCAGACGTTATGAAAGCTTCGAATGCGGCAACACTGCTGGGCGGGGGAGAAATCAATGAGAAATTACGAACATTTCAGACAGCAATCAACGACGCTGATAAAGAAAAGGCGTCTCTAGCCGATGAACCGAACGGTTTTCAACCGCGGATTCATAAAGCGCATTTATGGCATGCTCTGGAAGGCTTGGATCGTTATCCGAACTATTTCGATCGGTGGAAAAGTAGAATAAAATCTCGCGAGCAAAGCGAAGATCATAGTGTGAGCCACAATAAGGATTCTGATGACGAAGAAAAGGAAATAGATGATTTGTTAAAACTCGAACACGTTCTACGTGACACGGCGGATGCCGTGCGTCGAGAACGAAAACGAATTGCTCAACAACGAACGACCTGGATGCAGAAAATACCAAACTTTTTGCAAGAGCATCCACAATTTCGAAAGTTTTGGGACGCAGCACTGTATGGTGAAGATTGGGGGAAGTGGTGTAATGGCATCTTGCATCCGAAAGTACAGGAACTCTTCTTCACTACGAATACCACGACGGGCGCTATTCAATTGAAAACATGCTCCGATGCCACGGTCGCGCAAGTCCTTTCCGGCGCGGTCCGCGTGGAATGGAATGTATCGCTGCTCACCGAACTGCTCGACGAGGAATGTTCCGATGTTTACTCTATACCCATTCTTTCCGACGCCTTTTGTCACGAGTTGATTCAATTGGTTCGTTCCCTTCGACTATTCTTTGCGCAAGACACGACGATCGAACAGCCTCGATTCTTCTCCTTGTCACAGTTGGGTATTACTTGGCTGGACGATTTTCTTTTTCGTGTACTGCTGTATCCCATCAGCATACATTTATTTGACAATATACATCTCGATTCGTATCATAGTTTTGTCGCAGGATACGCCGCGCAGCCCAATTGTGTCACTCCTCGTCAATTCTTGGTACCCCACACGGATGATTCCGAAGTGACTTTGAACTTGTGTTTGGGCGAAAAAGACTTTGAAGGGGGTCTCTTGGAATTTGGTCCGATGCGTGGTGAGCGAACGAAAACAAAATTACAGACAGACACGGTACAGCCGAGGATTGGTTACGGATTGTTGCACGTGGGTCGGTTGATGCATCAAGTTACACCGATAACTTCAGGAGATCGATTTGCTTATATTGTATGGACTCGTTCTTGGACGGATACGCGTGCCAAACAGTGCCCTTGCTGTTGGCTCAATCATCGAAAGGAAACGGCTACATGTATTTGCGGACCGCAATGGAATTGACTTCATCGCGCATACTACAACAGTCTTCATTACTTCAAATATTAATTTTTTAAATTGGACTTATTTGCTATGGAATATTAGATTTGCTGATGAAATGCACACAATGTAGCATTATGACCGCAAAATGCATGGATGGATTTCACCCACCTCAAAAAGAGATTCCATCACATCCGTTTCAATAACAGACACGCCGCATGCATCCGAACAAAACAAAGAATCAAACCGGCGGTGTCGAGTGCATCCGTTACGAACACATGGAGATGTTTCACGTCCTGGAGTAGGAGTCGACTCTTTTGCTCCAAATCTATTGTCTGGATCAAATATATTTGTCACTTCTCGCTCGAATCCGACGGGTTTTTCCCGAGCTGTATCTCGCATCAGAAAGTGTAACATATTGTGTCGATCTGTATACGCTTCTGCGTCTTCTATTGAGACGAGCAGGCGCTCTAACTCTTTGTTCGACTCCGGGCTCTATCTTTCGCACGGTACCCTAGTCCCCGTCCAAGCCGCTGCACCATATCCGACCATTGCTTTTCCGCTTTTTCGTGACGGGCTACAACGCTGCGTGTGTGGCCATCAATATGAGAGACAGACACGCTTCCCAAAGGCCATTTGTATGTTCCTCCATGCCTGGAATACGATGCTTGGCGCATGACAGCCGAAGTAGCTAAAGCTCGTCTTAGTTGGACCGTACGTTGGCGTTCAATACGCTCGGCACCACGAGGAAATTCTTCCAGGAAGCGAGCCTCTTCGTGACAAAAGTCACAAACAGGAATGAAAGGTTCTTTCGTGTTTTTTCGGATTGAGTAGTTCTCATAATGGCCTCCACAAGCAGGGTGACGCCATGTGCCGCACTTGGAACAACAAACCATCAGCTCATTCGGATATAACTCAGTTACTTGAAAACAATATGCAAATTCAGGTTGGCCTTCTTTTGTGCGAATTCGGTGTATTTTACAGTGAGGCAGCTTTTCCAGACATCCCGGCTCCGGATGATTGGAGAGCCGTTTTCGTATCTTCTTTTCGTTGGCCCGGAATTTGGTAGTTCCATCATCGTCTAATCCTTTAAAATTGTCTTCATCACTCGTTTCTCCTGCTGCATGGCGCTCGCGGCGTATACCAGTTACAGAAGGCCACCATGTATCAACCGGTACGGGAGGGGTCACAACGGCCAAGACCTTTTTCTTACTCGCTTTTACCCCATTTGAGTCTTTCTTGGTCCCGACGCCTGACGCATCAGCTATTGTATTTACGAAGAGAGGAGTTCCCGAGGTGAAAGAGCTTGGAACATCTAGAGATTCGTCGTAAACTGGTTCGGACGGCAAAAGAGGCAATCCAGATTGAAATCGAGCAGTTGAGATAAATTCAAACGGCTCCGTAGAAAACGCAATCGTTGAGCTCTCTTCCTCCGCATTACTCTCATAAAAGTCTTCTTCCGCACTTGACATCTTAAAGTCAAGCAGGACCCTGGCCTCCTTATCTGTTCTGGCAACAGCAGCAGTGGCTTCCACTAGCATGTCCATAGTACCGGCTGGAGGCAACGGCGTCTCCGCAACGATTTTGACGTCTTCGTCAACTTTGGGTTCAGCGTTGCTATTGTTGTTCGGAGGTTGTTTTAATGCTACAGTAGGGGGTGACAGCGCTCGAGAATTTTTGCGGGGTCGTTTGACCTTGGGGGTTTTGACCCAAATGTTTCCGAAGACGTCCTTCGTTTCTTTGTTTCTTTCGGAACTACAGGTACTGGCTTTTCATCGAGACTTTCTAATGATGCCGCAACAGGCACTTGCTTTTCGGTTAGTGGCGGTTGCTTCGGTTGCTGCGAAGGACTATGACTTGTTTTCTGGTCCACTTGCGAGGAAGGAAGCATGGGGACTGGAGATTGCTGTTGTGCTCGGAGTGCGGCCGCTAGTAATGCGGGAGAGCTGCTAGCGCTCAAATTGGGAGAATTTGATCGCGATACATCGTCGATTGTAATCACCGCGCCTAGTTGCTGGCGTCGTAGTTCTTCTTGATATCGCAACTGAGCCTGCGCTACCTGCTCGCGCCGCCGATTGATCTGTTCGGAAAGCAACAAATTCTGATAATGATGTTGCAGATCCGACAAGCCATGTAACGGATCTGACAGCGCCGTCAGCTGATGATTTTGTACGTGCTGGCCTAGCTGTTCCTGCAAAAGCAGTTGTCGGATCTGCTGGTCTCTTTGCAGGTCTTGCTGTTGACGTTGTTGCGCTTGTAATAACACCGAAAGGTCATCGACTTGCGTTAGACCAAGAGCTGCTCGTAGTTGTGCCTGAGTCAACTGCAACCAATACGATAGTTTTAAAGAAGAGAATAAGAGAGTTTTGTCTTGGTGAGATCGCTCTATTAACTACGAAAACGTAGGATATCTTCGCTCGTGAAAGACTCACCTGCGTATTTCCACGTCCAGACGCTGCGTCGAAAGGGAATCTTCTATCCATGATCCTGCTTTACTTTTCCAGACTAGGAGAAAAAAATGAAAAAGGGAATGAGACGATACGTCGAAAAGTTACGAATATGAAGAATACAATACCAGGTAATACAACACCTGAAGACACCCACATTCTGTTTATCCGATGAACACGAAAACGCGATGTATTTCGATTTTTGTCTCGGTAACACCATTCAGATAACTCACCTTGTTTATAGGAAAGAGACGTAAAAGAGAAAGAAACAAAATAGTGCAATAGTCACGAGGATTATGAATTGCCGTGAGACCTCTTACGCCGCTGTGTTGTAAAAAAGTGGCTTGTGCCTTCGTGGTGTTTTTTTCGACCGAACGGCGAAGCAGCCACACAACGCAAAAGGAAGACGACGAGAACAAGACGCAAGACGCGGGCAACGCTTCCCTGAGCGAGTGTACAGTTAAGGCCAGTGCTACATGGGACTAAACTTCATTGTCGACTTCAATGTAGAAACGCGGTGGGCGGTGGATTGCCCTTCTCGAAGGCTTTTCCGTAATAGGTGTCTCGAAATGTCGCTTTTCTGTTAAGTTCGTATCTAACAAAATGACTTTGTCAGATTTACTACTGTAGACGAAAATGCTTCCTAATGAAGTTGTTCTCTGTCTTATGTTTCCTACTATGAGGAACATCACTGGAGACTTATAATACTTACGGTTTTCGGTCATTAGTGTCTTCTCATTCGCCATGGGCTGTCTCATAAAATGTACTGTAATAAACGGAGACGAGAATACAAACGAAACACTAAACTAGCTAAGTTTAGGGGAGAGGGAATTCTCTCTAGCTAGAAGGCTGTAGCTAAACATTATATTGGTGCCGAACCTCCGTAACGACATACCTAATCAAATGATCACCCGGTCAATCACATTAGAGTAAACATAAGCAATAAACTATTCTTGTTCTTGCTTTGTTCAGAGTGCATCTATGTAAAATTCGAAGAAGAAATAGATGTTTTCTTGTCATGCCGCAAAAGTTCATAAAAAGATCATTAATTCTAATACTTTAAGGTGCACGGTTGCACGGTTGCTGAAGATGTAAACGAAAACTGATGTAATTGTAGTATGGTTATCCCATCTCTATTTTCAGTCGGCTGACCATACTGTAGCACCACTCCTGCAATTTAAGGCAATTCAACTATTTTCTCCAAACGACCCCACAGAGCATCGTCAATTGTCGTTCCCTTCTTTTGTCCCCTCGTCCATTTTTTGTACGACACGACACACGGCCTGACAATCGTTTTCCGACAAACCTTCTTCGTACAGTGCCAAAATCGTCGAAAAAGAACACAACTGAGAAAGAAGAGACGGACTGTCGCGTTCTGTCAAGGCTTGTCGCAAACCTTTTCTTGCTTTTTTTCAGCAAGCGGCCTGTTTTGGTGGATACGGCGTTCGTCGACGACCCGTACCATCCCGTGTGACTCAGTAAAGCCGTATTGACCAAACAGAAAACAGAATCAAATTCATTGACTTCTTGCCCTTCCACCAAAACGGGATGACGGGTATGAGCTTGTCGTTGATTCTTTTGAGATGACGACATGTCGAACATATCCTCCGCAACCATTTGTACGGCAACATCACTCAATTGAAAGACTTCGGTGGCACCCGATGTCGCATCCATAGCGCACGTGACCCACGCGGTCGGATATAAATCATCTTTGTCGGTGAATTGCATGTATTGCATTTGACCTTGTGCGGCTTGCACGATTTCGGGCACATGCACGGGCAAACCATCGTTCGCGTGTCGATTGTCCGCGTACGTAAAGATCCAGCCGATGGGTCGCAGTCCCAACCACGTCGCAACTTGTCGTGCTTTGCACTGAGGATCATAAAAATCACTCCGAGGATAAATGGCGTGTACTTTGGCGGCAATACACATTTCTTCGGCTTCGGTTGTGGACGATAAAGATGTCTTGGGCCGGCGTTTGGGATCTTGACGTTCCCGTACTATGGTCCCCAAAAGCAGTGCCGGCTGTTGTGTTTGCTGTTGATAAAAACGTTCTGCAGAGGAAGCACACATGTAAAGACGCTGTACGGTCGAAGTGGGTTGCGGTTCGATAACGTGCAATTCTTTCCGGAGATCGGAGAGCGCTGCATACGAATTCGAAGGTCTTCGTTGCCGTTTGTGTCTTTTCAACGCAGCGGTGTAGTCTTTGGCCAATTCAGGGAAAGGATTGTATTTGGGCTTGCTTGCTTTTGATGATTGCGATGATGTTTTATGTTGTTTAGTGTCCTCTGTTGCTGCTACGGAAGAACGCAGAGTAATAAGGGAACCGTGTGAAAGATTCAAGTTCGGCAATGTTTGAGAGCGGTCTAATGGCTGATTACCCAATTGGATTGTCAAGTCATCAAGTGATTGATTCAACGGCTTCAATACATCTTCTAATGTCAGTAGAGAAGATTCACTGGGGACTTGTAATCGTTGCATAGAGCCATCGGGCAAACGGATTCGCAGTAGGATACTGCCGCTCGAGGATGACGATGAAGATGCGGCGGTGAAAAAGATCGACAGTAGCAAGATACGAAGCAAATATGAAGTATGCATCATTTGAAATAGTTGGAATGAGTTTGTTGACAACAATCTTATATTATTGACATCATTAGGAAAGACAATGGATACAAATTTTATTGCGTCGCTATGTGCGGTGGCATAACATACACGTGGACGTGGACGCCCATCCCCACATTTTCTGGGTACGTGAAACAACACACACGCCCGCATTTTCTGAAAGCACCGAACATCCAGATTTTCTGGATACGTAAAAACTTAGCTCTTCCGGCTTTTCTGGGTAAGGTAAGGTTACCAGGTACTAAATATTTTACCACACGCCCACATTTTCTGTGCACGAGAAAGAACCGATCTTCCAGATTTTCTGGAAATGTGAAAACACCACACCCCCACATTTTCTGGGCACGTGAAAGCACCGATCATCCAGATTTTCTGGAAATGTGAAAACACCACACCCCCACATTTTCTGGGCACGTGAAAGCACCGATCATCCAGATTTTCTGGATAGTTGAAAATCCACATGCCCACATTTTCTGGGGACGTGAAAGCACCGATCTTTCAGATTTTCTGGAAATGTGCAAACCCCAATCGTCCAGGTTTTCTGTGGATGTGATTGACACCGCATGCCCACATTTTCTTGGTAAACCTTTGGACTGGTCTACTTGAAAGCATGAAGCATCACACTCCCAGGTAAAAAGCCTTACAAGTTACAAGTAGTCTTCCGGACAAGTAAAATAGTTTTTCTATACCTGGTTCGATACCCCCAGGTTTTCTTGAAACGTAAAATCCCACACTCCAGATCCAATCAAGGATTTACATTTTTCAGAAATGGTGGGAAAGGCCTACGCCGGACGATTTGGAATTAGAAATAATAGTTATAGCAAAGAGCATATGGGGGAATGGGGATGACATGCCGGAGTCACGCCTGACTTTTGGCCCTTGCCTCTGCTCTTAAGGTTCTGCATGCCCCCATGCCCCCCCGGAGCCCGTTAACTGTAGATCGCGTCGTGAACAAAAGCTTTTGAAGTCGCAAAAGATCATCTCTTCTCGTATAACTTGGTCATTGTAATTATAAACCTTTCTTAGAAACCTCTACTAGCATCTCCCGCCGCCTGTCGTGCTTGCTGAAGAAAGTGCTCAACAGCAACATGATCTTTTACTCCTTTCGAAGCTTCTACACCCGAGCTCACATCGACACCAAAGGGACGAGTGCTGGCCACACAGTCAGCCACATTATCAGGCGTCAAACCACCAGCCACCAATACAGGCAATCCTTGATTTTGCAACGCCAGCGCAATCTGCCAATCAAAAGTTTTCCCAGTTCCTCCTTGTTGTCCGGGTACAGCGGTATCTAACAGAATGGCCATGGGATCGTTCGTCAATGATTGCAAAATCGTTTGAATCGGAGAGTTTTTGTTATTGTTGTTCTCGGTTGCTGAGGGAATGTCAACGACACGCAAGACGGGGATTCCATTGTACAAGTCACGATTCGCTGCCGCCATACCTTCTGATCCGTGCAATTGAATCAGATCCAAACCAACTTGTTCACACACACTCCGTATATATTCAGGTGATTGGTTCTGAAAGACTCCCACCACCGCCGGACGCTGCGGTGTTGCTGTTTGTGCGAGAACACGGGCTTGTTGCGTCAAATGCAACAGCGGATTGTTGAACGAAGCACTGGTAGCAGGAAACTCCAAATGCGATGATCGCTCGCCAAACTGACGAACTGTTTGTACAATATCCTTGGCTTGTTCCATGCTTGTTACTTTCCGGGGACTTTTTTCCGCGAAAATAATTCCAATCAAATTGGCTCCGCTTTGACACGCTTTCAGGGCATCCGGAGAGTTCGTAATGCCACAGACTTTGATAATTTGAGTACCAGCCGTGTATGCCGCAATCGAGCCGCTGCTCACATTGGTCTGGGCCTCCCAATCGTCGGGATGGAGACACAAATTTTGGATTGCTGCAACAGGATCTGACGCCCTCATTAAGGATTCTCCAATCAAACACATGCCGATACCGACTTGGCGATATCGATGTACATCCATCGCATTGGACATACCCGATAAGGCACAAAGGCTGACTTGTTGATCATCTGGAGATCCGTGTTGATACACAATGCCTTCTTGTTGTAAGAACTCGGCCATGCGTTCCGAAGTCTGCAAATCCATTTGAAATGTGTGTAGATTGCGATTGTTGACACCAATCACGCGAGCACCTGCCTGTAAAGCGAATTTCAATTCCTCCGTCGTGTGAACTTCGACCAATGGCTCCATTTGGAAAGTATCGCGTGCATAATTCAGCAGACGTTGCAACAGGTGCAGAGGCAAGACAGCAACGATCAATAAAACCGTATCCGCTCCTGCCGCGGCAGCTTGTGCAATCATGTATTCATTGATTACAAAGTCTTTTCGTAAAATAGCAGGACGCCGTCGGTTGTCATTGTCATAATTCTGAATGTTGTTGGTAGCCAATCGAATGTCGATCAAATCCTGTAACGACCCTTGAAACCAACGAGGTTCCGTCAATACACTCAATATATTCGCCCCCGCGTGTGCATATCGCATCCCTTGTTCGGCGGCACTCGTATTCTCCGGCGCCATGCGTCCCTTGGAAGGCGAGGCCCGTTTGAATTCGGCGGCTAATGCCATGGCGGGTGCTTGTTGTTGAATGACTTGTTGCAACGACAATAAAGGTCCATGAGTCTCCGCAAACACTCTTGCAGCTTCTTCCAGTTGCTGTAAAGAAGGACTAGTCGGTAATTGCTGATAATTGTCATAATCGAGACAAACAGTTGCCGTAATTTCCTGTAATTTACTCAATGTCTGGTCGGGAGCGACATACAAATGAGAGCCGTCGACGTCAGGATTGTCGGAATCCTGCAATAAATTTTGCAAAGCTTGCTTCAATTGCTCCGTTGTATATTGTGCAGATGTATCGACTGTTTTAATAATGGTGTTTGTTGATGTAACGGTTCTGGACGAAGCCATTCGCGCAAAAGAGGAAGCAGACGAAGAAGAGACGACAAAAGCACTTGTTGTCGCAATTACTAGCATGCTGCTCGCAAGCCACCACCACGAACAGTACAAGCAGTATTTGCGCAGCATCAGATTTATCAAGGAGCTTCAATTATCACGAAAAATTATAGTCTTTTGTTTGTCTCGCATCATCGCATTCATCGCGTTGTTACACAAAAAGCACAAAGAGCTGCAATAACAGGCTTGGCTTAAACAACGGACAGACGACGGACAATATAAGCCCAAAGTGTAAAACCTCAAATTTACCAAGACTGCTTTTCAGTCACGACGCCTTATATATTTACAAGATATGTATATGATATTCTCGCTAGCCCCTGTATGTAAAAACGGAATACCAGCGAGATGCTGCTCCGCCGCGGACGACAACTTTAATCTAAAAACAAAAGGTTGACGGAACGAACAATGCAACGCTTCGAACGTCTACGTAAATTTCACGTAGCTCTCGTAGGGAAATTTATCGACAGAGGGGTAACCCGGACATTGTGTATTTTCGATCACATCATTTTCCGCATTGCCGACAACACAATGTCGAGATTACTTGGCCCAACATTGCTAATGCGTGAATTAAAAACAATAATCAATTTTTATATGACAGTGATACAAGAATTAGTCGAAAGATACAACGCTTCCAGTGTCTACGCGTATGTTACGTAGCCGCCGTAGGAAATTTATCTCTGTAGGGGAACCCGGAGATTGCATTCTTCCCCATCATCCGATTCTTGGGTTTCCAGTGCACTGATGTCAATGTGATGTTGCGCAACGTATTCGCTTCGTTTCGGGAAGCATTAATCGCCATCGAATCGTAAACAAAAGGTTGACGGAACGAACAATGCAACGCTTCGAACGTCTACGTAAATTTCACGTAGCTCTCGTAGGGAAATTTATCGACAGAGGGGTAACCCGGACATTGTGTATTTTCGATCACATCATTTTCCGCATTGCCGACAACACAATGTCGAGATTACTTGGCCCAACATTGCTAATGCGTGAATTAAAAAACAATAATCAATTTTTATATGACAGTGATACAAGAATTAGTCGAAAGATACAACGCTTCCAGTGTCTACGCGTATGTTACGTAGCCGCCGTAGGAAATTTATCTCTGTAGGGGAACCCGGAGATTGCATTCTTCCCCATCATCCGATTCTTGGGTTTCCAGTGCACTGATGTCAATGTGATGTTGCGCAACGTATTCGCTTCGTTTCGGGAAGCATTAATCGCCATCGAATCGTAAACAAAAGGTTGACGGAACGAACAATGCAACGCTTCGAACGTCTACGTAAATTTCACGTAGCTCTCGTAGGGAAATTTATCGACAGAGGGGTAACCCGGACATTGTGTATTTTCGATCACACGCTTTTCATCTAACATCTAACTCTTGTAATTAAAGTGCACAAATCTCGACGTTTTTAAAAAGCGCATCGTATTGTCCTCTTATTCGGAAGCTTTTTTCATCTTTGATTTCAAAACGAAACGTTCCTAAAACGAAAAATACAACGCTTCGAACGTCTACGTAATTTCACGTACCTCTCGAAGGGAAAGTTAGATCCCGGATACGGACGAAAATGGTTTTCATTTCGACTGGCACTTCCATCCATTATAAGCGAGCGAAATCAGTAAGGTTATTTGTTATTTACGCAGCGTGACGATACGTGGCGAAGTCACGCATGTGTGGGCCTACAGCCTACATTTACGAGAATTTACCTTACTTTTCTGCTTCATGGCGGAAGAAACGCATTGAAAGCGTTACTTTGACGAAACTTAAAAGTCTTAATTCTCGGCGATGAATAGATTAAGATACGGCCGAGCGTGCGAGCGTGCGTTAACATAAAGCGTAAACATGTATTGAACTTGATACCAGGTACAGCCAGTTTCATGTCCTTTACTGGCCTTCATTTACGATATTGTCAGCGGCAACACTACTTTTCTCTGTCACACTCTCTTCCTCTCCTCTCTCGATGCTATCGCCTTCAGCCAGATCTGGTAGATCGTGAATAGAAATACCCCGCTTCTCTCGTTCCTGTCGAACCCATTTTAGTTGATTTTGTTGAAAGGTTTCATAGGCTCGTACAACCATATCGGCTTCCACTTGAATAGCGTGACGTATCGCTTGTACTTGATCTTGAGTCAAATGATGCAAATAGGGTTTAATGACGGTCTGCAAGGCTTGAACAGCTTCAGTTGGTGCCATGGGGACAGGACAAGCTTCCGACAGGGGGACGCAATTGTTTCGTTAAGCCGGCAGGTAATTTCTTTGGCGGATACACGAAATGGGGACCGAAATTGGCTCGGACCGAACCGCCCAAATACAAAGACACGGCTGGATAATACACTCCGTCATCCAAGTCCGTAAAAGCTTCTCCGCCGATTCGTTTGCCCTTGGTAAGAATGAAGGTACCCATACAAGTTCCATTTTTGAAGAAGCGAATGTGATTGGCGTCTTCTCTTGTGCTGATGTACGCACTACCCTCTTCTTCATCATTATCACTACCACCATTTGCTGTCAAGAACAATGCACATCCAACCAAATCTCCAGGACCGAATCCTTCTCCACCCCAGTCATCTTGTCGTTGCGATCGATGCAAAATAGATCCACCTTGATCTCGGATACCGTAAGACCATTTGTCGTAGCCGACGGGTGCTTGTAAATCGCCCGTCCGCATACTCCAACCCAACCGGATGTGACCTCCGACCGCACAAAGAGGTTTATTTTCTGGCGTATCGTCTCCTTCCTGCTGTTGCTCTTCAGCATGTAAAGCCGCTTCTAATTGCTCTCGCAAGCCCGGTCCCAACCGCGCCCACGGAGGCAAACCCGCCGCAATCTCTTTCGCGGACGGCCCCGGCTGCATCAATACTTCATAATAATACGCACCCCCACTTTCGGCCGCTTGTGACGCCCGCGCCATGCGATATCCCCGTACGACCGTCGGTGTGACGCTACAACGTGCGACATCGGGACATTTCAATTGCGGTGCCATATCCGCTTTATTCCAGTGCACCCACGGAGGACGATCGTGCAATGCTTTCGGGACCCAAACCAGCAATTGATCTTCGGTAGGAATAATTCCTTGTTGTTGTAAACTACTCGCTGTGGCGTGATAATTGTGTTGCGTACAGAATTGAGCAATGGCGGTGAACGCGGCGTGCAACAAAGGATCCGTATCCATCAAGCCGCGAACGCGTTTGCGATTCGTTGCGGCGTTGAATGACGAAGAAGGGGGAGGCGTTAAAGATCTTTCTGATGACATTGTAGAAACGAACGAAAGATGTCAATGAGAAAAGGATAATAATGTTTGCAGAAGGAGATAATAATGCGATAATAGCTGCGTCGCAACGATGAAGATCGAGGCCGTCGTCCGCACGCGATCCGCGACGATGCGGCGAGCGGCGAGAATGTCTTTTGAAGCCAGTCCGACGCGACCAAGAAAGCTGGGGACGGATGATCCGCACTGATTTTGCAGTAATTACAAAGAATTAAAGGACAAAAAGCAAATACAACTAAAGACAATTAAATTTTGCTTTGGGCAATCAAAACAAATGAAAGGTGTACAGTACCAGTAGAGCGCAATGAAGCTGATGTGCATGCACTTTCAAAATTTGAATCATGACTGAATGCAGTCGTGGTTAAATGAACCGACACTATGCGTCTATAGCAATGTTAGGTGCACGATCCGGCGCCGCTTTCTGCCCCAAACTAGTCTATGATAAGCCGCGGAAGTTCAATGATTAGACTCTAGTCTAGTTTCCATACAAGGTCAAAGAGATACGAATAACCTCTGCGATAATTATTCAGTAACAATCGAAAACTTACAAAAAATGTGTCTCGTCAAAGTTTGGAGCTCTAGGCGTTTACCCGTAGTTTAGTAGTCATTGGAGTCGTAGCCGGAGTAACCGCTGAATTCCGCAAAGTTGTTGCCATCATCGTCATTGTCTTCTTCGTCATCATTGTTCGGCTGCAACGTTGTTACGAGGGAGAGCGTCACGAAAATCCTTCCGTCTTGACTTTGATCGACGGCATGGATGCAGCAGGAGGGCGGTGCGCTGTACAAATCTTCGGCATCAGAATCGAACAAATCAATCACTTCACCCTTCTTCTTAGCCTCTTCAAGTCGACGATCGAGGACTTGACCAAGGTTTCAACGGCCATGAGATCCAAGTCCATTTCTTCTCGTTCAATTCCTAACAAGGCACTCGCGCCAGCTTGAATCTCGCACAAGCGATTCAAATCAGGTAACAGAGCATCAGCGGCATTCACGAATCTTCTTCAACATGGCAGGATCAATCAGTTTAGCAGAAGCACCTGATTGATCGTCCCAACACATGGAAAACACATTCTCCATTGTTTTGTGGATCACTTGCGAGGCAGAAACAATCATGGCGTGCAAACGATGAATAACGGACTGTATCCCGGCTAGTAGATTGCGTGTCGCATCACTGAACATGCGATTCACCACTTTTTGAGCCCCAGTTGCCATAGCGTCTTTCATTCGCATGTATTTTCCAGTACCACCTTGGACACTCAGAACAGCCTGATAAGAGGATTCCATTTGACTTTGGACGGCAGGAAGCAAAGTGCGACTAAGTTCACGCTGTCGTCCACGGCGACTGCTCCCATTTGCTCAAACAGTGATTTCAAGGCTGAAACGGCAGAACGATTGGCGGTGTTTACCATAGTATTCAATCGATTCGCATCCAAACCGTTAGTGCGAAAGCTACTGGCCAATGACTGACTCACTTCCGCACACAGTTGCAAAACGCTTCTTTCAATCTCACTTAATAAACGTCGGATAGTCGAATCAAGAACTGCTTGCCAGTCCATCGAGAATTCTTTCTCCATGGGATCGCACAACTCCTGGTTGAAATCTACAGCACCGGCACTTCCGGATGTAAAGACCCCACTGTCGCGTACCACTGCACCATAAGTAGCGTGAGTGAAGACCTATTGTTATATGGAAATGCGCGTGAGTACGTTTGCACGTTATTTTGAAGAACAAACGCCAATCAGAACGTACCATTCTTGTCAGGACGACGCTCCTGGGCCGTTCGGCGGTTACTTGAGCCCCACGAATGCACGGTATTCATTGCTTCCGCCGTTCCTTTCTGTGCCCCAATGTGTAAAGACTTTGTCAGTGTTTGACTAATCTTTTCCTCCAACACTTTTTTGAAATTGCGAGCGATTGCTGCAATTTTGGGGTCCATCTTTTTCATTTCGCTTTCGAAAGTTGACTTCATTCTTTGTGCACTTCGACCACTTGAGTTTTCTGTACCATCGGTGGTGAGCAGCTTCATTCGGTCCAACAAATCATTTGTATTCTCGACAAATGTTTTGGAGTGCGATTTGCTGAGGAATGGAACAAGCGATAGATTGGAACCACACATAGAGACTTACCAGAATCGAGAAGTGATATCGTGGACAAACGCTTCGAAGCTGGGGGATTTGAGTATCTGCCGGATTGAAGAAAGTGTTCGGCGGGCCATCACGTGAAGGTTTTATCTTCATCAGCTTCAAATAGTCATTTGCAGAAATGCAAAAGACATCCATATTAAAATCGTCCTGCAAGGCAATGTTGTCATTGCTGTCATCATTTCCACTGTCCGCGTCATCGTCTTTTGCGATACAATTCTTTCAGTCCAGACCGGAAGTCGTCCTGGAGGCAAGACCTGCTGTATTTGTTACGCATTACAGCTGCGACAACGTTTTCAGCTCCTTTTGCATTCTGCTGCACTTCTCTTGATCAGACTGGATGGATTTTAGGTTCTCTTTCCTGAAGTCTGTGAGCTTGCTCTGCTTCCTTCAGTGCTGCTTTGTTTGTGGCGACCACGTTTCGCAGATTCTGCAATAAGCCTTCGTCGATTTCAATATCGGAGTTGTCATCATTATCCTTCAAGACCTCGTCTAGGTCAGCTTTCGCCTCATCATACTGCTGACGAGCTTCCTGAACTTGAAAATCCAGATCTTCTTCTTCCAGAAGTCTATCATTAAGCTCTTTTTCCAATTCGATCAAAGAGCTTGAAAGCTTAGACATTCTCTCCCACCTTCCTGGAACTCGCTGAGCAACATCCTCGTGGTCTCGCATTGTTTCCGTTGTGAAGAAGACGTTCCCATACTGACCGTCCATCAAAAGACGTCTTTTGAACTGTTCTCCTAAAAGCTCTGGCGCCACAATGGCAATCTGATTACAGTTTTGCAAGTATCGTTCAGCCACTTTAGCACGAAGCGGCATTACTGTCTCAAAAACCCGGCAAATCTACCAAGGCCGCTCCAGTGGATAGTACTGACCAAGGACCACGAAGTTCGACTTTTCGGATCAACGGCCAAGTCTGTGGTTCGTCACCATTCCCCATTCGGGTAGACGTAGAGTTGATTTCCTTGCAAAAGTCTTGCGCCCCATTGCTTCTTGTTGCGCTTTGTACAGCTTTCATCTTATCAAATGGCTTCAAGAGCTCTCGAGCTTCTTCCGAGCCAGGAGTCACTTCACCGATACTGACATTGACAGAGTTGTATTCTTTTCCGGGCGTTTTCGCTGTGAGCAATGTTTGGACGCGAGCATTATTAGCCAGTTGGGCAAAGGCCACTTGGGTAGGAAGCTTGTGAAATCGTCTCATAAATCCTTTTCCGTACACTTGCTCAATTTTCTGCCACGCTGCAGCCGCTGACGGAGCCTTGTCTTCTTGAGGGACCAGAGCATAAACCGTCTTTTCCACTGTCGAGCACTCATCCACCAATATCTTGAGTTCCTTAAGCCAATCGTCTAACGTGATAAACTGTACTTCTCCCTGGTAGACCGGAACCTTTTGTTCAAGGTTCGCACTTTCCTTTACTAGTTCGGGAGTGAAAGACAAGTTTGACTACAGCGGCTATACAACCACGCTGACCCCCGAAGTCGGTAAAACCGCTGCTTCTTCCAAAAGAGCATTCAACAGAGACGATTTACCGCTGCATACGAAAGTTTAAAAACGCATGAGAAAAACGATAATGATTCGAATGAGAATTGAAAAACAAACGACATCACACAACTTACACCCCGGTGTTTCCCAAAACACCAAAGACCGTTTGCGGAGTACTCTTCTTTTTTAAATTTTGAATTTTGTGGAGCCACTCTTGTCTCCGAGTGTCAGAACAAAAGAGAGGATTGTCTTGTAGCAGCGCCTTGAGCCTTTCTAGTACGTGATTACTCTTTTCCTTCGCTTCGTTGGACTCCTTGTACGGATTATCAGCTTCAAACATTTGAATGTCGTCATGAGAGCTGTCATTTTTGGCGTCTTCCTCAAGATCGTCGCTGGTCTTTTTGATGCTCGTTTCTGACAAGACATTCGAGTCATGGCCTTTGGAGGACTCGGTTTCCGTGTGTTCCTGCTCTTCAACACTATCCACACTCACACGATGCTCAATTCTCTCCCCGGAATCATCGTCTGCTTGCGGCATGTAGTTATCGTCGTCATTTGGCGTCAGTTTGATCAGCATTGTCGTTAGCTAACCTGGAATCCAAACTGACTGGTGAAGGTTTCTCCAATGGTTGTTTTGCCGGGGGTGCCTTTTGCGGTCCAATTGACTCCTCATTCACTTCCTTCGGTGTAACATAGCTGGAGGTTTAAGCGCGTTTGTTGCTTTCGGGCTCTTCTTCTAACGAAGATTGCTCCGCAGGTTGTTTGATACTTTTCGTCACCAATTCGATCTTCGCATTCTTTGCTAACAAATCAAAAACCACCTTTCGTCCTTCTTGTTTCGGGAAGAAATGCGTATCCCGTTCACCTTGAAGGAGAAGTCTTTCGCCGGAAGCTGTTCTTCGTCCAGCTCTTCTAAAATCAAAGCACGAACTTGCAGCAATGTGTCATTTTCATGCACATCGACATAGCTGTCTTCACCCAAGGACGTCACAATCAGTTCTTTCGTGGCCGCCATTTCTTCTTTCTCTCACAATCCAGATACAAGCGCAGCACAGAGAGATAAATTGAAAGGTCCGAGAAAAGGAGAACGATTGCTTTTGGCATTTAAAGGGTGATAAAAAAATAATGAAAAATCATGCATTGCGAAATCCACCTTGCTGCCTACTGTATTATTTCCCTCCATGTTACGCCGGGAACAGCTGTCTTGACATGCCGGCGCGCTAGGAGTGCACGACAATAAGTTCAACGGAGACACCAGAGCCAGCCTGGCTTGTGATTCCGAGCGCCGGACACTACACAAACAAGGATACTTAGTATTTGAAAATAGACCCTTCACCTTAATGCGGTTAATTTTGCCGAGCTTGACTGCTACATTGGCTTCGTTCGTTCTGAGAAATTGGTAAGCTACATTAATTAGACATGATGAAAATAAATTAGCGAATTTTGCAACGCACGCCTTGTTTGATTATCTCTTTAACTTTTTACAGCCTTGATTTCCGATATACTATAGACCTAAAGTGTTGTCCGTTTTCGCCATGATTGCATTTCAGTCATGAGTTTTCCACGTCCGGGTCTCTGACTCATTGAGGCGTGCGATGAAGATGCTAGGCTCACTTTATTTTTCGCTTTCTTCGACAAGAAAAACGTTTATAATCATCTTGAAGGATACAAGTAATTGCTTGTTTTATCTTGCCATCAATCGACCTTGAAAAACATTCACGTTCATAATGAGGATCCTGTTGTTTGTCTATATCTCTTTTGTTACAAGAGCTGGCGCCTTTGCGTTGCGATCGATTGGGTTGATCTCCTCTTGGGTCCGCAGAGACTCATCGGCAGTTCTTTCAGAATCCAGAAACAATTACAACAACAACGCATTTGACATGTCAAAGCCCGTTTTCGATTTGTTTTCGCTACGTACAATTCGCGGAGACGCTCTCTTGCGATACAATACACTCAATCAAAGTGAACCCCTACGCATCAACCTACACGCTTTGTTGGCTGTTACCCTCTTTTCTGCTCCAGTGATCAGTGAAAGCGTCGGTGGAGAAGCTATCAATACAGTACAAACCATTGCAGCAACATGTAGCGGCATAATAAGTACAGGACTATTCGTACGAGAATGTCAAAGGCGCTCGAATCAACTAAATCGCATTGAAAAAGAATTAAGTGCCGAGAATCTGCAAATACGAGTGGCGGCCAATGTGTGGTCGGATCGACCGTATGAAAAACCGCAAACGCTTCGAGTATTGCGGCAATCGTCGAGTCCACCACGGATTTTGGCTTTGTCAGGGACGGCATCAGAATTGATGACTGCAGTAACCGAGCTTCGTATCTTGGGTCGACGTCTGCAACAGAGTTCAACCTATGTCGTTCTCGTCCCGCAAGATGCTCCTCTGCATCTGTCATTTCAAGCGAGCTGGTTAGGGGAAGCCTATAATGTAGACGAGTGGAAGGCATACTTCAACGATTTGTCACCGACGAACGAATTTCGATGGTTTGGATTGAATTTCAATGGTAGGTCATTTGGTTCTGGTTCGGGTGCATTTCCTCAATGGCTAGAATTGTTGGGTCAATATCTTCGACCGACGGACTTGTTGGATCAAGACATGGGTTCGGAGAATAAGGATGATGTAGAATGTGCATCGGTGCTTCGAGCGCAGACGGCGTTCTATTCGGCATTGACCAGTGGTGACTTAGACGCCATGAAAGCTGTCTATATTCCCGAGGTTTCTGATGAAGTTACTGAGGTAATTAACGCTGGGGGCCGTATCGATTCTTGGAAAGACTGTCTTTTGGAGGGGGCTCGACCCGAAGGCATGCGAGTAGCAAATAGCGATGCTTGTATTATTTCCGAAACGGAAGCCTACAGTACCATCATTGAATTCCCTATCAACACCGGTATCGATACAGCTACTCTCTTGGCCGTGCAAAAGTGGGTTCGATCATCGAAAGACGGCGAGTGGAAGCTACAGCTGCATCAAACAATTCCATGGAGTCGTGATAGCAGAGCACAAGGGACACTACGATGTGACTGTCGCGGTTGTGTTGCCTTGACACGTTCCTCTGCCGCCGAACAAAGCACATTTGGAGGATTGATTGGTTAATACGATGAAGTAAATAGCTCAATATGGAGTTAGCCTCGTATCAATCACCACGCTATCATCCTGACCTCAAGGCCCTTTCAGAAGATTAAACACATTTTTATAGGGAAAGGATCTTACTTCCTACACGACGTTTTCTTGTTGTGATTCCTCCAAACCAGCTGTCGATGGCTTGTACAACGTGTCGGCATTGGGAACACAGCAACTCAAGAAGACATGCCCGCAACCTGCTCCCAACCATGCCAATCCGGTAGCCCAATCCAACCCTTTCACTGCAGTGGTTTCATCCTTCCACATACCAATGCACAAGAATGCGATAAAAATCAAATAGAATCCCTTTCCCTTCAAACCGTACATGAACCCAAAATTCTTTCGGAATGTCTTGTTAATGCTGGGAACCGGCTGCCACCAAGCAAACTCATACATCGCCAAGAGTACCGCAAAAACGACCATGTAAATCGCCAGGAAAGCTTCCGTCACGTCATTGAGCTCCTTAAAGTCCATCTCAATTAACGAAAGTAAACCCAAAGCAGCCATCATGGCGGCGAGACCTAAATCAAGTAATGATAAAGCGGCGATCCAGCATTTTGTCTTTTCTCTAAAAAGTAGAGCCGAACGTGAGACATCATTTCCTAATCAAACGAAAGTCACACTCAAAAGCTAGCAAAGACAAGCAGAGACTCACCGTTCGGGCCGTCCTCCGCTGGATACGCCGGTAGCGTTGTTGTTGTTGCTGCTGCCCGTATCGACAGTGACCATGTTATTACTGGCCGATGTGTTTCCGGGACTCGCCCAATCAGGTTCTCCGTACGGTGGCATGATTCGTTAGACTGATTAAAGTAATAAAGCCGATTAAAGTAGTAAACAACACAACGATTCAAGCTGCGGGTGCTCTCAACGATTGATGAGTCTTTGTTTTTTGCGTCCTCTTGCTTTCGTCATGGCCGCAAGAACCGTTCGCGTGCGGTTCGTGGACGACAAGCGGTACTCGGATGGAAACTAATATAGCCAGGAGTGTATCATACGATTTTTGACCCTATAGTAAGTTCTCAACGGAATTCCGTTGAGAGTACTTTATTTCTAATCATATGCTCGACGGGCGCGAATAACACGTTCGCTTCGCCGGCCGAGCGTCACCCTTGCTTTTCATTCATCATCTTCTCATTACATCAAAGTGTTGCAAGAAACGATAGACAAGTGTAATCAAAACACAACATTACAAGCCACAAAACACTCATCATGACCTCTGTGTTGCATTCGTTCTCGCCCAAGTTTGACGGCAGTCAGCGCGATCATGTCGAAGCACTCATTCATGACTTTCGTCGCGAACAAGAACAGCAAATGAAGAGCATTCAAATGGAAGCGGACAAGCAGAAACAGCGACAGAAACAATTGCACGCTACAGAAATGGTTCGTATTCCTAAAACAGTCAAGCAAATGTCGGTCGATGAGTTCAATTTGTTGTATCAGTGCGATTTGTTGCAAATGATTCGTGAGACGGAAGGAGTGGCGACGACGACCAACAGCGTTCTGCCGGCGGGTTTGCAGACACCGTCCTTCAAATCCAAAAAGAAGCTCGAGACGCCCTCTCGAACGATTCGACGTGGTGAAGGTATCTAGTAAGTCGAAATGATGGGAAAAATCTTGCTTAAAATCAACATTCGCCTCACACTATCCTTCGACGCTATTTCAGTTCCTCAAACGGTTCACCTTTAGAAAAAGAAGAGGATAAGCAAGATGTTCTACTTACAGTGACCAAAAAGAAACGACGTGATGCCGCCACTGGGGAAGACGAGGACGATTTGAATCTCGTGGTGGGTGGAGTCCCCACGAGCCTGACAACGGAAAACATTCAGCTCATGCCGCACAACGTCCAAAACGAAGCGTACACGAACTTGAAGAAAATGTAAGTTTATTTGCCTTGTATGACTGCATAAGCGAAAAGATAAACCTATCGTTGATTTCTAATCCGCATTTTCGCTCACCCGCTCCATCGTTCGCTCCCATACCCCAGGCACGAAAACATTGGGAAGTTGTTGCAGCAATTCGAACAAAAGACTGCTTAGACATCCCTTGCGTCCATCTTGATGAAGTCTCCTCTACGTAATATTTCGATTTAGCCTAAACCACTACTTTTAGCTGTTCATTAAGACCTGACATATCCTCGTTCGTTTTTGATATCTAGTTCCGGTTTGTTGTAATAAGCAAACATAGCCGTCTCGCAACTAGACACCGCGTCCGCGACGACCGATGCTTGCACACGAAGTAATCGTTAGTCGCATACTATTGGGTTTGAAATTAAAGAGACAGGTCATCGAGGCGATAAGGACAGATAGTTTGATGCGCAAAAGAATTGCATGCACTGAACTTTCGCAACGTTTCCAAACATTAGCTCACATACTCGCGCGGCATGAGAATCTAAAAAAGCAGCCAGACTATATCTGTAATGATCCCAGAAGACTACAAGAGGTTGTTCGTGTTAGCTACACTTTCATTTTCGCTGCATGCGTTCCCGTTCACGATCTTTCTTTTCCAATTCGAATTTCCGATGATCGACTCTCTCTAAAAAGTCCTGTCGCTTTAGGAAAGCTGCTTTCGATTCTGCTTGCTCTTCCAGTTTGTCTCCTAGACCCGTTTGTTCCTTAAACTGCCCCCAATCGGCGTGCGTCTTGGCGACCGTGGTTGTTGTTTGTGGGCCTGATAATTCCTGCAGTAAATTCTGCACTCCGCCTTTTCTCGGTGCAGTTGCCGCTTGAGATTTGGAAGACGCCGTCGGAGCAGGTTGCGATACAGCGGAAGAGGCAGAGGGTTTCGGTGTTTTGTAATATTGAGGTTTGCGAACCACTTTTATTTCTTTCTTTTGCAATGTGGGATTTTTCAACAATATTTGTGCGGCTGTTTGTGCACCAAAAATCTCGCACAATAGATTCTCTTGTCGTGATAATAATACCTCTGATTCATTTGTTTCTCCGTGATGAAATGCGAAATGGGTGCCCCAAGGATATCCAAATAATTTCTCGAAAACTCGATTGACGGCTTCTTCTTGCATGCCGCTTAAAGCCAAGTGGTCACCAGCGTTGCTCTTTGGCTCTTCTTCGTGCATCATTTCTCGCACCACCGCTTAACTAGCCAAAGTATCATAGATCAACAAGAACAATAGAAAGAGGAACACGAGCAGTCGTCGTCGTCGATGAAAGTATGTCCATTCAATAACCCATTGGTGGTACGACATCTCCTGTCATTCACCGTTCACCGTGCTCGTCCTTCGTCGATCTACATTAAGCATCGGTCTGTTCGACCAATAAAGGAACTAAGTAGATGAAAATGATATCAAAGTCACTTCGAGCGAAGTAGCAAGAGGTCTTTCATCGCGGATGCAAGAAGAGTTCTAGAATCCGTTGCAAAGAAGGAAAAGAAATATTGACTCGTGACACAATCCAGTCGTGAAGAAGGTGGTCTACACTTTGGGGTTATAGTAGGTTAAAATGTGAAATGATCTTGAAGCGGGTTTCCGACGCACCAAATGCAATTATGTATCTCAAAATATGCAGATCGCTAGAACAATGCCTTCAACGTCATTACGTTTTCTATTTCCTTTCATGGAGCTAAGTGTTGTCAATGCAATACTTTTCAGTGTTTTGATCATGACTCAAATCCAGTATTGGCAAGGTAGAACGAACATTTAGTCCATAGTAAAAATGGAAATATCATTCTGAAAAGCATTTCGACGCCCAAAAACATTGCGATGGAGCATAGTAACTGAAACTATTAGCTGAAGCCATTATCATTCTATTGTATATACATATATTTAATTATAAAGCTATGTTTAAACATTTTCGGTGAACATCGTTTCAATCCTTGTCGTGGCGTGGTGGCGTAAACCAACACTTTGGGCTATACTATTTTGGGAAGTACACTTTGGGCGATAGACGTGTGCTATATTTGATGTCGATGAAACGCAACATTTTGATAGAAAAGCGCGGCACCAGGTAACTGCTGTGATTCGAATGAGTGTTTTGAATTTATGATTCAACAAAGAAATAATCCTGATTGTCCGGGTAAGGCGACGAAGATACAGCGCATATTATTATCCCGAAAATGGATTCATACGAGCGCTTTCATCGTTAAACAAGAGCAACGGAGCTATTCTTGTTTTGATGTCTCCCTGCCTTGATCTCCTCGAATTTACGCACGGTCTAGAGAACGAAAAGGACACTTTTTCTTCATGTTTTACTCGAAACAGAAACGGCGTAAAACTTGCGATGAAAAGCCTACGACTTATAACCACAATTTAGTCATGACGGAACTATTACCGTTCGAAACTGGATCTCTACATTCAAAAAAAGCGTTCATCAAATAATAGCATGGATAGACACTAATGTACATTATTAAAAACTAACTTCAAAGTCCTTTGCAAAGAATGCAAACTTATACCGCCGGAGAGTCGGTTGTCTCTTCCGTCGGTATTTCCTCTTCAATCATAGCTGTTACGGGAAACGGCGCCGTTTCGGTCGGTACCGACGATATAGTGGAATCTTGGACTGGGCTGGGGGCCTGAATCAAATTGGGCGCTCCTTCGGGTACAATGACAAGGACTGGACTGGGAGCCTGGACCAAAGACGGCGCTCCTTCCGAACCAGAGGAAGGCGGTCTCGCTGGTGCCAAGGCAGGGGCCGGTTCCGGTGCAACGGGAGACACTGGAGCTGTAACGGGTGTCGACACAGGTGTAGGCGGAACGTAGGTCGGAATAGGTTGCGCAACAGGCGGTCGTACCGGTGACCATTCCACTTTGGGCAAAGCAGGCTTTAGTTGTGGCGGCAAGAACGGTGCCAAGATTGCTATTTGGGATGGAACCAAATTCAAGGTAGGTTGTAGTATCGGTTGCTGTAAAATCGTCGGAATAGTAGGAATGGAAGGTGCAAGGGCCGGAGGAGCATTCGATGCATACACAGGAAGCTGCGCTGGTACCGAGAATGGAGGAATAATGGTTGGCGGATAACGAACTGGCTGCAAAACAGGTATTCGTGTTGGAGCTGGAAATCCGTCTTCAGGCACCGTTATTAAAATGGGTGATGGTACTGGGGCTAGCGCTGGTGCTTGTACAGGCGCATCGACCGGCGGGTTTACTCCAACAGTGGGAGCTGGCGTCCCTGAAGTGACCGGAGCGACTACGGGTGCTGCTGTGGAAATCACTTGCGGTGCCGTAGGGACGACCGGAGTAGGAAGCAGTACCGGTGTTACCGGAACCGTCGGTTGCGCTTGCGGAGAGCTTTGTGGTGCCAGAATCATTTCTGGTGTCGGTGCATTCGGCAGAGTCGGTGTTGTTTGCGGCGTAGGCACCGTTTGTGTGGTAGGCATCGTTGGCACTGTCTGCGGAGCAGGTACTGTGGGCACAGACTGCGTTGTAGGCGCCGTCGGTATTGTTTGCGGAGAAGGCACTGTTACTACAGTCGGCAGACTCGGTAGAGTCGGCACCGCTTGCGAAGTCGGCGCCACGGGCAAACTTGGTGCTGTGGGAGTCAATGGGACCGTAGGGACAGTGAACACCGGTGCTGCTAAGGAGAAAGCACCGGAGTCGCGACCGGTGAAGGTGCCATGGCAGAGGATGGAAACGAGACCGGCAAGGACGGCAAGCTCGGCATCACGCCAGTTGTAGGTGTTTGTAAAAGACTTGGGGCTGTCACGACCGTTGGTAGCATCGCCGCCACAGGACCAGCTGCTACTGGAGCAGCAGCGGGTGCCACGAGCGAGCAGTCCGGAACGCAACAACTGCATGCAACCGTTGCGCAATCGACTAGTAGCACGACACCCTCTGCACACAGAGTTTCTGGGATAGTGCCGTACAATTGATTTCCTTCTAAATTCAAATACTTCATTTGCTTGAGATGCTTCAATTGCTCCGGAATGGAATCCACTAAATGATTCCTACTCAAATCCAAGACTTCCAGTGGTAGCAAAGCGACTTCCGGTGGGATTGTCCCTAGCAACTGATTGTTACTTAGACGCAATGCTGCAACGTTCATGCCATCATTATCACCATTGCCTTCCGGCTGCATCAATCTTCTTCTCTGAATTTGTGAAGACGGTTTGCAGGTGACACCATGCCACGAGCATACCGACAAGCCGCTGTACCAGTTCGTGTTGTTCGTCCACCGACTTCCTTGCATACTTTCGTACAGCACCAAGAGAGCGTAGGTAGTGACTAGATCTTCTCCTGGATACAAATTTCTTCGCGAGACCACAGTGCGAAACGCATTGGATTGCGGAGTACCGGGCCGATCCATACTTTCACCCTGATCGAATGTCAAGGGCCGTAAGTATTCGGCTAACACGCGATTGCGATCTGTCGTAGGGGCAGCCGTCGGAGCAAAGGTGGGCGAACGAGTCGGACGTTGCGTAGGCAAAGGAGTCGAAGGCGCGATAGTGGGCTGCGGAGAAAATGTCGGAACCGCCAGCAGCTCATCTTTATCCGGTTCTATTAATACCAAACGCGTAACGAGAATCGCTGCGAGAATTGCTGCTGCAGCCAAGCAAACAACCATTCCTAAATTGCGCTTCTGATGCCCCGGTTTCTCGGCTTGAATATGACTTGCTTGCACTGCGTTTTGTAGAATGCGACCCCGAATTTCCGATTCCAAGTCTTCATTCGAAATAGCAATTGCTGTTGTTGTGTATGATCCTTCGTACGACGGTTGCTCTTGATCATCTTGTTGCGAGCCAGATTGTGAAGGTTCTTCTTCTAGATTATCCTCCGTCTCATTTGCAGTACTTGTTGAGCCTAAAATTGATACAGCACCAGGAGATTGCAGTAAATAACCCTTCTGTTCATGAATCGAGACGTTTCTCTGTAAAGGAGGAGGCATTGCTGCCGCTTTTTCATCTAAACAATCATCCAAAGAGATCCGTTCACTCTGAAAGGATGCCGGAGACGTTGGTGCTGGTACTGGTTCTACGGGCTCTACGAGACTCGTAGATTCGGTTAATTGCGAAACAACGGAATAAGATCCGCTCACCAAACGTTCCGGTGGTGGTAATTCTTTGCTTCTTGCTCTTTCATTATTCATGCAGTGATTGTGGATTGTTTGTGTGCGAATGACTATTTCTACGTTACAATGGCAACGCCAGGATGAAAAAAATCTTGGCTGCTCCGTTTGTTATCAAGTGAAAATCGAAAGCAGGACGGCGTTGCGCGCACCTCCGTTTTACACAACACCCAGCCAATAAATACGGCGCGCGTTTCGCTCTTTGTTGGGAGTGGCACTATCAAGTACAGGACTGTATCAACTTACCAGTAGATATATAATCTTTAACAAGTATTCGTGTTTCTGCGCAGTTTTACAGTAAAGACTTGAGTGTTCTATTTCCTTTGGCGTCTCCAGTTCTTCCTCCAAGTTCGTTTGGGCCTTTCGGACTTTTTTTATTTATTCAATAGTGAACTGTACTTGAGAACGGAGAGCTTTTAGTTGGGGCTATTCTTTATGTGTGTCCAGCTGGCACGGCCATTTTTGGTGTTAAGCCTTAATCGATCTACTCACAAATTCTCCTCCGCTTTTCAACGGAAAGCTTGCTTAGATAGACCCGGTTCAATCAAAATTTCAAAAAGTACAGCATTGGCTATGCCGGCGTTGTTACTATCATTCGTTAAGTATAGTTATTCCGTACCTTTTTTGAAACTCGATCATGCTCGATGCTCGAAGTACGATATTACGACAATTACGTTTCAGTCAGTCACGAGTTAAATATTATCATTGCAGAATACTCCGTAATTTATTTTTAAATGGTAGCTACTTGTCTAGAATTCTAACAAAAAATTTCCGAGACGTTCGAAGAAAGCAGCAGCGTCACAAGCAGATCGTAACAGTATTGCTTGTCGGCAATGTTAGAGCGACGTAAGCTTTCTACCAGTATCGAGCGGATAAAACTCCGTGGGTTGGTGTGAGCTACATGCCATTTAACCAAAGTAAAAGAAGCTTGGACTGCATCATCAGGTTACACAATAGTAACGTCACATCGGTAACACAGCTTTGTTGGGAAAAACATCTCAATTCGTTTCCAAATGTGCTCCTCTGTGCATTCGAGAAATTCTGGAATCGGATTTTAGAATCATGTTTTCGGTTCCAAAAAAATCTGGAATGGGCGATTGTGTATTGAGTCACAGTCACAAGGCCATTTTGTGAACGTTCCTGATCTCGACATCATTGTGTTTAAGGTCACTAAGAGATTCTTTGTACGGTTCCAGGTATTCTGGAATTGGTGTTTGGGATGAGCAGTAATCTGTGAGCGTTCCAGATAATCTGGAATTGGTTCTTTGGCTCATTCAGGTATTTTGTGTCAATTTCAGAAATTTTGGAGCAGGTGCTTTGCGTCAAACAAAGATTTTTTTGCAATCTCCAGAAATTCTGGACAAACGTGCTTTACTTTGCCAGACATTCTGTCTATTGTTAAGTGGTGGTCGAGAAATTCAGGACCAGTAATTTTGCGACGACAAACAGAAGTCCTGTAAAATTTCCAGTAATTATGGAATCGCTGATTAGCGTTTCAAACAGAAATTCTGCGGACGTGGTCCGGAAATTCTGGACCAAGTGTTTTGCGACAAAACAGCAGTCCTGTAGAAATTCCAGAAAGTCTGGAATATCGCTGATTAGCGTCAAGCAGAAATTCTGCGGAAGTGGTCCAGAAATTCTGGACCAGTAATTTTGCGACGACAAACAGAAGTCCTGTAAAATCTCCAGCAATTCTGGAATCGCTGATTAGCGTCAAGCAGAAATTCTGCGTACGTGGTCCGGAAATTCTGGACCAAGCGTTTTGCGACAAAACAGCAGTCCTGTAGAAACTCCAGAAATACTGGAATACCGCTGATTAACGTCAAGTAGAAATTTTGCGGACGTGATCCAGAAATTCTGGACCAAGTGTTTTGTGACGACAAACAGAAGTCCTGTAAAATTTCCTGAAATTCTGGAATATCGCTGATTAACGTCAAGCAGAGATTTTGCGGACATGGTCCAGAAATTCTGGACCAGGTGTTTTGCGGCGACAAACAGAAGTCATGTTGAATTTCCAGGAAAATTGGAAACGGCGTTAGAATTTTGCCTCGCCGTAGGCTCTACGTAGAAATTTGTACTGAGAGGCATAATTTTAACGTCCTTTCCTGGAATCATCGCTGATTAGCGCTGATGCAGAGATTTTGCGGACGTGGTCCAGAAATTCTGGACCAGGTGTTTTGCGACGACACACAGAAGGCCTGTAGAATTTCCAAAAATTGTAGAACCGCTGGAGGTTTTGTCGACATTCCGGAAATTCTGGAATTGCAGTCTAAAGCGTCAAGCAGTAATTCTGTGGCATCGTTGATTAGCGTCAAGCAGAAATTCTGCACACGTGGTCCAGAAATTCTGGACCAGTTGTTTTGCTTTTGCGACGGACAGAAATCCTGTAACGTGCAAGTTTTCCAGAAATTCTGGAAGTTCTGATTACTTGTAGCGTTTTGGACAACAGACAATCTGTGAGCGTTCTAAATTCTGCCCCTTCCGCAGAATAAACTCTGCAATATCTGTCCATTGGAAACTCACCGACTCATTATCAATTCATTCAGCAGAATCCTCATCACAATCACTGGAAAATACTAGTAATAACAATAATCTGTAATTATTATCATCATCAGCCAGCGACGTAAAGAGCCTCGGCAAATGACTGATGCGGCTGTGATATCAAGAGCGCGAAATGGGCAAACTGATAACGGTCGAAGTCAGCACGTTGTTTTGTTTTAGATGTCACAAGAAAAGCAACTAAGCTTCTGAAAAAGGATCCGGCGTAAACACAGCAGTAAACGATGGAGACAAGAAAAGGCGGCGTATGCGAGCGATGCCCGGTTGCCAGATACATCGAAGAAATCCAATTTTTAACTCAAAAAAGTTGCTTTCATGTATGTTTATAGATCTAAAATGAAGGATATACGCGACAAATAATATGCCCCTTAATCTGAGTTTCATCCCACATTGGGATCGCAGAGAGCCGCGAAAGGACTGGCAGCTTACACCTCCTTTTCGGAGCAGAAATGGAAGGAAGTTGATCGGATACGCCACTGTTAGATGATTGCCCAGCGATGTTATGACCAGCTTCTTTGTTGGAAATCATTGGCGATCAAGCCTCTTCCTGATTGTCACGTGTAGACGGCTCTATATCATCTACGGGACCGACGGAGCCATGGTTGTGGAGATATTCACGCCCGAACAATCTGGAGAACAGCAACTGCACACCACATGCTCACAGTCTACTTGCAATGTTGCGTCATTTGAACATAGTTCGGTCGCCAGGTTCCCCGTTAACCAGTTATTAGAAAGATCCAGCATTGTCAATTGACTTAAACGCGATAGCTCCGTCGGAATCGCATCTACCAAAGCATTGTTGTGCAGGTCTAAATTTTCCAGCGGCAACAGTGTTATTTCCCAAGGCAATGTCCCCACAAGTCGGTTGTTGGCTAAGTTGAGACCCACAATGTGAGAAGCACCGCTCGCATCCGAAGTTGTGTCTTGACAAGAAACTCCATACCACGTGCAGAGCGGTTCATCAGAATTCCAGTTGGTATTGTTGTGCCAGCTATTGCCTTGTGTACTTTCGTACAGCACCATCAATCGATACGCTGTCAGCCAATCGTGTTGCGGCAGACGCGACAGGGACGCAACCGCTTGCAGTGCCTGATATTGCGGTGTTCCTATTTCGTGTTGCAAAGGATCGTATGCCTCACTCTTTCGAAAGTACTCGAGCACTTGACCGTAAAATGGAGTAGTGGGTGCCACTGTAGGATAGGACGGAGAAACACCGGCGAAAGAAGTGGAAGATTCTTCTCTGGACCGTGGCCACAAAACAACCGTGAGAACGACGGCCGCAGCCAACAACAGACCCCCTATAATCATTTTGTTCATTCGAGAACAAGGATTGTGCGATACAGAATATTCCGCTTTCACCACTTTTGCTTGTACGGCTGTTTTCAAAATACGAAGACGATATTCATCTTCGAGTTCCTTGTCAGAAATAGCAATAGCTGTCGCCATTCCTTCTACTTCAATGGTACAATCCGCTTCCATAGCTTCATCATCATCATCGCACGCTATAGTAGAAGGCGTATGCGGTAATTCTCTGATACCACGAACTGCCATGGCACCCGGTGAACTAGTGAAGGAAGTGGTTGATGTGGCCGTGTGGCGCATCAGAAATGGAGGAGGCACTTTCGACTTTTCATTGTGTTGTTTGACATGCTGACCCTCTGAAAAAAACTGACGCTTTGGGCTTGTATCGCTTTTACGAGGCTGAAGAATCGAGATTTGAATTTCTGATTCTTCGCAAGCAGTAGAACTCTCGAGATAGAGAGATTCTTCATCTCCAATCGAAAGCAAGCGATGCGAAGAATCTGGATTCGTTAGTTCAGATATCGCGCTTTCGCCGCTGACAGCTCGCTGCATTGGGGAGATAGGAGAAGCACTTCTCGTTTCCAGGTAAGTCGTCGTTTGTCATGGTGTGTTCGTTCTCCTCTTTGATGTATTGCACTTGTTCGTTCGAACGCATTTTGTTGCGACGCATTTTGAATGAAAGGCGGAGGGAGGAAAAGCGGTGCGGAGTGCGGAATAATAATGCGATTGACGAGGAACCTAATGGAAGTACAGTTCGCTTTATGCACGATTCATGCTTCTGATTTACTACTAACTTTCAAATGACCAAGTATGAGTCGGTGAGCTGGACTGAGAAGCAAAGTGTGGAGAGGTTTCTGTGTTCAAAAGACTATAGAGCAGCAAGTAGTAAGTATATGATGCACAATGCACAATGCACATTGGAACTTCCTGTCGCAGCGTTATTGTTGCAAGCAATCGCAAAGCGACAAACGCAAAAACCCAACCCGCATGCACGCAGGAAAACGTTGGATCTTCAAAGCCCCTTTTAACATTCGACAACCATTTTGTGACCATGTCTCTCCGCTCCCAAACCAATCCTAACACATCAACATGGAAACGCTACTGGTAGCATCTTTGTCAAATTGCGTCGACGCTGTTCCTGGATGTTTGTATTGCAGCGTTTGCCGGTCCCAAAACCAAAGGTTCGCGTCCGTGTCAACAATGAAGATCAAAAGCTCATTGAACGAAGCATCGCCGCACAATTCTATACGTAACTAAGTCGAATTGTACTGGCGCTGGGTTTCTGAACAGGGCTAATCTTAGTTTCAAAGGTGACCTCTTTATCAAATTTAGTATGATACCTCGTTATCGTGCCATGCTTATAGATGGGCTCGTCCTTCGTGGGCGTTTGGGAGGCGCCGAAGAGTGTATCCGTGAAACGGGGCTTTCTGGTTGCCATCTTGACACGTTTGCTGGAAATAGAACTGCATCCAAAGCAGTGTGATCAAATTCACAAAAGGATACTTCGCTCACATTGTCGGACCAGCTGGGAGTGTTGTTTGTAAAGATTTCCCTGCAAGGAGATGGTAGCGAGTCGATGTTTGAAATGAGCTGTACGCTTCGTCGTTTGTTTGGAGGGTATTTGGTTTGCATGCACATGATTGATCTGGAAGAATAATTGGTGTTGACGCTGATGGCTGATGTGATTATATTTTATGAAACGAAACCTCTAGTGTGGACATTCGTAAAATGGTGAGCTTTTTATTTCGAAGAACACTTGACTTTTCTATCTCCGAACTCCGAAGCGACAAGATAGGCGATGGGCTTATAGGTATGATGATTCGTGAAACGTGAAACGCTTCTACTTCAGCGTTCAAATAATGTTAGGAGAAAGTAAGGAGAAAGGAAAGGGAAAAAAGGAAAGAAGAAAAGGGCTAAGGGCTTCGTCAAAGCTAGAGATGTCTTATATTTGATATTTGTGTAGAAGAGACTGTACCTTCTTTCGGAGAATCAACTTCTCCTTCTCTCGCTAAAAGCTTTTAGCTTTTAGCTGTTTCTATTTCCCCGATGAGGCGATGAGGAATGCATGGAACATGAAAAGGGTTATAAGTTTAAAGTTTAAACTGAACAGGTAAGTACTATGTATCGTGTTTAGGGTTATTGTTAATTCTTGCGTCAGACGGAGGAACGTATCCTTTCAGAACAATTTCTGCTGATCAATGTGATAAAATGACGCCATTTGCAGAACTTCTGACGAAGTTCAATACCGATCGGTCCTGCCAGTATTTCGTGATATTCGTGATGCTTGCCCTTTTCGTTTTTCTCGATCTCTAAAAACTCTCGGCATTTCAGCAGGAGAAAATCAAGGTCAAAGCGACGCATCCTAACAGTTTACATTTGCATTGGTCTCTTGTTTCGCTCGTGAGCTACCATTTTATGTTCGGTGCTCGTAGATAACGCACTAGCTGTTTCAAATTTCCCATCGAAAACTGAACGAGTAACGCCAGTCGCAACAAAATAAGTTCAATTTAAACGTGTTATGCATAATAAAGCGGGAAAGTCTGAAAACTTTGCAGACTATGGCCGCCGTCGAAGTTTGGGAGGCGTAGACGAACGTAGTTTTGACGTGGGGTCTTCTGCATTCCTTTGACAGGCTTTCTGACACGTATTAAATCTGCCAAGTCCAGTTCCGTCAAGTTTCCGAGACATCCCAAAGGATACTTTGATTACAGTTTCGAATCATTTTAACAAACCATTATTAAAAGTTTCACCAAAAGGCCTTTTTTTCTCATCCGCTGCAGCTGATTGGTGTTGCAGAGAGATAGCGGAGCTGGAATTCGTCATGCCTTCTCAGATCCATGACTGAACTGCAGTCACTAGTGCGCTGCGACAAAAACATTCTGGCAAAAAAAACCGTTGCTTTATTATTTTTTTCGCAGCAGGACGATGATGGATCTTTTCGTTCATTGCAAGGATAAAGCTATATGAGTTTTCTTTCTATGTTGTCGGCTTATTAGAATGCGAAATCTGGAGGAAATGAAACTGTAGGCTGGTCGATGAATGTTGGAAAAATGTTCTTGAGATATTCTATCTGTATTTATTGAACACGAATGATTGTGACAAGATGAATAGTGAGGAACAAAATGAATGGGTCGGCGAGCAATTGAGAATTGCTGCACAAGTAAAGGTATTTCCAGATAATCACGCTCCTCAATCTCGCTTCTCGCGCTTATTACTTCCTGACAATGGTGTGACTGATGCTATGAAGAAACAGGCATTTGTTGGCGGTGTCGATGTGAGTTACTCGCTCACTACGAATGAAGCCATTGCCGTGTATGTCATTCTAGAGGTTCCATCCTTTGAAGTTGTGTTTGTGGACTCCGAAATGTTCGAGGTGGAGCAAACGTACATTCCATCTTTCTTGGCATTTCGTGAAATCGGGCCATTACGACGTCTGATTGAAAAACAGACAACAAATCATCCTCAATGGACACCACTCGTTATTCTTGTTGATGGCAATGGCACTTTTCATAATAGAGGTGCCGGATTGGCGTGTGCGTTGGGTGTTACGACGGGTTTGCCTACTATTGGCATCGGGAAAACGCTTTATCAAATCGATAATCTTACCAAAGATGTCGTGTGGAGGGGTATCGACAAGAGTCTAAAGGATGCCACGCGAAATTTATCTTTGGTGGAAAAAGAAGACGATAATCAAAAGAATGGGGATGATAGTGATTTTTGGATTCGAGATAATGAATGGATCTCGGGCGAACCGAAACAGCAGGAAGAACCATTCGAAAGCCTTTCACCGACGGAGCGTCGACAAATGGTAGAAAAACTGGTTTCCTTGTCGATGCGCTGCAGCGACTCAACCAAACCTACATCTCGGCTGCGCGGTCTCGCCATTCCTTTGCATGTTCCGTCTCGTGGCATTCTGGCGTGTGCTGTGTTGGCACATGGTCAACGACGACAGCCGACGCAAACACCCATCTTCGTGTCTGTTGGCCATCTAATTTCGCTAGAGCAAGCTACACAGTGGGTAGTTGCAATGTCGGTCTTTTCGCGCATTCCGGAACCAGTACGGCAAGCGGATCTACGGGGGCGTGCATTGTTGCGTGTTAAAGAGGGGCTGAAAGCTTAATGTTATAGCAGGTTGGTGATTGATGTTTAGGATCTTCATGGTGATGCTTTGAGTCGAAACTGGTTGCTTAAACGCACCGAGCACAAATGTAAAGTACTTTTTGAGATAAGTCATTATTTTAACGGTCCGTACACGATAGCGAACGAGATTGAGTGAAGATACAATTTTCTGTTTTAATGAACAAGACAAAGCCCAAATCTTCGTTTTCAGCTCGCTTGCAGCAGTGATTCTTGTACATAATCTGCCAGGGCTTCTAATTTCGCTTTTACCAAGCCCGGTGGTGTGTTTGCTTCGCCCACCACAATCACTAACGAATCCATTTCCGAACATCCCGCAATTCCGACTAATCCTAATTCCAATTCGATCAGCAAACACTTCATGTGACTTTTCGATCGAGGATTAGCATCAACAGCCGCAAAATCTTCGCCCAGTCGTTGGTAATCGACACCGATGTCAGCCAATAAAGCCGCAATGGCTTCTGGATCTTCCGTGCGCGTTGTGTTGCTGCAATTCGACGCACCCAGCAAGGCACCGTCGCGAGTAACCAGAAATGCCGAATGAATTGTGTCATCGCAAATGCGATTCAATAGCGGAGGAATATTACACGAGCGAATCATTATAATGTGCTTTTGTAGTGTAGAATGATAATAATATGAAATTCTTTTTCGAAATAAGGAAAGGTCGTCATTCGTTTTGCTTTTAGCATTAACAATGGACGCAGCAAAAGATCGTGCCCGTTCCAGAAATTATGGAAACTAAGTTTCGATCACAACGAAAGAAATCGCGTGTTCCAGAAAATCTGGAATTCATTGTTAGCCATACAGGAATTCTGTGGGACTGTAAGTGTTGGTCCAGAAATTCAGGACCAGGGTTTTTTTGACCTAACAGAATTGCTGCGCAAGTTCCAGAATATCTGGAGACGATGTATCGGATTCTAACGAAAGATCGGCGCGTTCCAGAAATTACGGAAACTAAGTTTCGATCACAACGAAAGAAATCGCGTGTTCCAGAAAATCTGGAATTCATCGTTAGTCATACAGGAATTCTGTGGGACTGTAAGTGTCGGTCCAGAAATTCTGGACCAGCGTTTTTTGACCTAACAGAATTGCTGCGCAAGTTCTAGAATATCTGGAGACGATGTATCGGATTCTAACGAAAGATCGGCGCGTTCCAGAAATTACGGAAACTAAGTTTCGATCACAACGAAAGAAATCGCGTGTTCCAGAAAATCTGGAATTCATCGTTAGTCATACAGGAATTCTGTGGGACTGTAAGTGTTGGTCCAGAAATTCTGGACCAGCGTTTTTTGACCTAACAGAATTGCTGCGCAAGTTCTAGAATATCTGGAGACGATGTATCGGATTCTAACGAAAGATCGGCGCGTTCCAGAAATTACGGAAACTAAGTTTCGATCACAACGAAAGAAATCGCGTGTTCCAGAAAATCTGGAATTCATCGTTAGTCATACAGGAATTCTGTGGGACTGTAAGTGTTGGTCCAGAAATTCTGGACCAGCGTTTTTGACCTAACAGAATTGCTGCGAAAGTTCCAGAATATCTGGAGACGATGTATCGGATCATAACGAAAGATGGGCGCCGCCCAGAAATTGTGGAAACTAGGTCTAAGTTTTGCGCTCACACATGTTTCGACTAAATTCCAGTCGAAACAAGACATCTTGTAAACTTTCGGCTCATCGTGAATTTATAAAAATATGCCTCGTTAAGAGGAAAGGCGCGTTTTCATTGAATAAAATCAGGCTTACACTGCAAGTTTTAGTGCCTATAGCATTATTGTTGCGAAAAGACTCCTTACGGAAATAACCAAATCCAATCTTCTTCGTCGCATTCCTTTACACGGGTACCATCCGGATACAGCTTGTATCCATCCGAAGTCATTTCAACATCTTCCAAGGCGCTCCACAGATCCAATCGTAACATCGAATCATCATCTTCAGTGACATTTCCTTCGATAGAAACATGATCTAAACATTCTGCATCATTGTTGATGCGTCCTCCTCCTGTTTGTGCGATCATGCGTTCCCACGCTAACTCTTTGCGCAGCTCTTGTCGTGCAACGTAGGCTGTACTAATGACCGCGCCAATGCAAAAGCCCAAACCAGCCACAATCAGTAAAATACGCACAGAATATACCACCGCATCGGGATCTTCGGCAGCATAGACCATTTGTTCGGCCGTGGCACCAGCCACGACGGTCAACAGTGTCATGGGGATGATCCCTACCAGCGAGTAGAGAAATTGTTCGACAGTAATATCGGTACTCCCTGCGATATGATTGAGTGCATTGAAGGGCACAACCGGGCACAATCGCAACAAAAGGAAAACACGGAAACCGTGCCTAGACATGGTCCGATGAATGGCTCGAATGATGCGATAGCGTTTCGCAAAAAGCGTCACCAGATCACGCATCATATACCGTGAACGGAACAAGGCCAAGACGGCACCGACAGTGCATCCAAACAGGGAAGCAAAGAATACCAAGGCAACCCCCAGGCCCCCGCCGCTGTACTGTAAATGTAACCTCCCATAAAGAGAATCGGTAAGGGCGGAATCATGACGAGTGCCGCCAGGATGAGCACGGCAATGTACAACCATGTTCCCCGAATCAGATGCGTCGCCAAGTATTTCCCGTAAGCTTGTATGGCTTGCACAATCGTCCCGAGAAAGAGTAAATCCAGAATGACATAGAGACTGCAAGCCATCATGAGAATGGTCAAGACTTTTTTCTTCCAACTGCGATGTCGGAAAAAGTCCATTAATTCATACACTAGATCTCTGATTTCCGTTTGTATTCGAAAGAGCTTGCTGTTGTTATTCTCCTCTTTGAAAGACGACATGGTTCGGTAGGAGGTCGATGAAACGGCTTGACAAGTTTCCGTCATGATAGGTTGTTATGCAATAGAATTATGATTTGAATGGGCTGTTTGTGCAAGCCACTTGTATCTATAACGAAAGCAGCATTAACAAGGGAAATACAAGCCTTTTGAATACTCTTTGCTCTCAATGATCATGAATTACTTCTGCCTTTGACGACAAATGGACGGAAATGCGTTGCGTTTTTGCTGGCGCCTGCTTGCGGTTGTTCGAACGCGAGGAAAAAGCGCAAACATCATCAGTACCGGTCGGATGTCTGAATTTAAGCTTTAGACCTTCCAGTTCCAGGTTCCGTTTCCGCTGACCTTGCTTCTGACTTGACTCACAAGGAATGCATAAAGATGATAATGATGGAAAAAAGATATTATGGCTTGTTAAAGACTACGATGAAAAGATGAGCAGGACGCAGTTCTCAATAAGTGAGAACGATTCATGAATGGAATCGATAATGGAATCCCGTGACCCTTAACCTTCTAAGGACAGAACGTGAAGAATGTACAAGACGATGTAGTGTACTGCATTCTGCCTCCCAAGATTGCTTGAAGAGTAATCTTGTTGGATAGAATATTAACGTAGATAAGGTTTCACTCTTCGAATATTGATATGTTCTTGAACTGTATCGTTGAGTTGGATTGTAAGATTTCCGTTTTGAAAAACTTCGACCACTTTGTAGGGTCCAATCGCTCTGTCTTGTAGTTTTGATGGTTGGTAGACGAGTTTAAGGACTTCCATTCCTGGTCTGTAGTTGAAAGGGAATCGCTTTTGGTTAGCTGTGACTGTTCGAGTGTCGATTAGTTGTTGTTTGTGTTGTTGAATGGTAATCCAATCTGCGACAACTGGTATATCTAAAATCATGTCTCCGACCAAAAACTAGGGATCCTGGTGTGGCTTTGAGTCCTCCATGGCATGAAGCTCTGAGTGCAAATACAGTGTTGGCAAGAGCGGTATCGACCATGAGTTTGCCTGTTTCTAAGGCTGTCGGAGGATTTAAAGTAGACATTGTTCGTGAGAATATTGCCGACCGATTGATGCATCCGCTCACAGATCGCGTTTGATGTTGGTGTTTTCTTGTTCGAAGGTGACTTGTGAAGTCCATATTTTTCGAGTTCGATTTGAAATCCATATCCGATGAACTCTCCGCCTTGATCGTATGTACAAAAGAGTGGCCGTGGGTACTTCCGATAGCCATGCGTTATGTAGTTGTAGGGCGACGTAATCGCGCGTTTGTTATCTAGTCGAATGAGTTCTGCGAGGTTTGTTACCGGATCGATGATCGAAAGGGCGATGAAGTTGTGCTGTTGACCTGCTATTTGAAGAGTCCATGGTCCTATTAGATCAACACAGATGTCTCTCCAGGGATGAATATTTGCTTCACGAGGGTGGTAGTTCACCGTATCCGCGTTGTAGTTGTTTCTTGCGTTGGCATTCATCGCATCTTGATACGTAGTCATCTATCTTGTTTCGTAGTTGGGAATTGTAGAGATGTGTGGAGATTGTGTCAAATAGTCTACTTCTTCCTAGATGACCGAGTACGAAGTGGTACCATGCCACCGTCTCATGTAATAGTTCATCTGGTAAGTAGATCTTCCACGGTTCATTTGGTTTTGGAATAAAGCATGTCACATAGACTTGGGGTGCGAGCATTTGTTCGCAGAATGATTGTGGAAATTTTTCTGCATTAGCGATTGCAAACGGGGCGTCCCTCATTTGTACCGCTCGAAGCCTCTTGTAATCTAAGACAAAGGGCTTTCACTTGATTGAGTGGTAAATTGAGAAGCAACACTTGAGGTCGTCATTGTCGATGGCCATTGAATAAAATGATTGACTTTCGTCTTCTCCAGAGTTTTTGTATTGTGGTTCGAACCTGTTGAGAATGTTTTCATCAAAATGCAAGCGTGAGAGTGCGTCGGCTAAAGGATTATCTTCGCCTTTGATATGATGCATGTGTATACCGTATTAGATCCAGAAATGTCTTCCAGCGTAGTACTCTTTGAGACGTGCAGTTGTCGAAGACATTATTCGCGATGGTCAGTATAGACGTGGATTTCTGGACAACCGTGAGAGCATTGTGCGAAATTCATGCAGGAGTTTGACAATAGATAGTAGTTCTTTTTCTCCTGTGGAATAGTTTCGTTGCGCTTTGTCAAGTTTTTTTTGTATAGTAGGCAACTGGCATTTTGTCTTGGAATATGGCCGCGCCCATTTGCTCGCCATGCGTCGGCATAAATGTGAAATGGTTTGTTATGGTCTGGGTATCGGAGAAAGGCATCTTGAGCTAGTAGTGCTTTGATTTCGTTGAACGCTTTGTCCATTTCTTCGGTCCATTTGAAGTTGCCTTTCATTGCTGTTGCTTTTGATAAAGGTGCAAGAATATGAGCTCGACGAGGATACATGTCTCGGTAAAAGTTGATCGCTCCGAGAAAGCTTCGTAATTGATGTATGTCTTGAGGAGCTTTGAGCGCGAGAATGGGTGCAATACGTTTCTTCCAAGGCTTAAGACCGTTCGGAGTTAACCAGTATCCAAGCCAATCTGTTTCTTGTACTCCCCATTCACACTTTGAAGGATTGACCGTGAAGTTATAGTCTTGTAGTGTCGTTAGAACTCGATCGAGAAGTTTGAGATGTGCTTCCCAAGAGTCCGAAAAGCATCCGACGTCGTCGATATAGACTTCGACGTCTTCGAAGTTGCGAAAGATCTTTTCCATTTTCTCTTGCGCGATATCTGGAGATTGTGATATTCCCATTGGTAATCTATTGTATCGGTAGTTTCCAAATGGCGTACAAATGACGCAGAGATTCTTGCTTTCCTCGTCAAGTTCGAAAGTATAAAATTGCATTGAGATGTCGAGTTTAAGGTATCTGTATCCTTTCCGTCGCTTGAGGATATCGGTAATGATTGGGATGTTGTAAACCTTTCTTCTGATAACCTTGTTGAGCTGTCGGAAGTCTGATATCCATCGGACTCGACCGTCTTTCTTCGGAATAATAAATGATGGTGAAAGCCATTCGGACGGTCCAAATTTGGAGAGGACGCCGATAGCTTCAAGGTGTTCGAGCTCGCCTTTGAAAGTAATTCTGTTGTATGGTGATATTGGATAGTAACGGCATGAATGGGGCTTGCTTCCAGGTTGAATATCGATATGAACTTTTTCCGGAAAGCAACCGAGTTTGCCTGAAAAGAGACGCTTGTATTTCGATAGTAGTTGTGTGAGTTGTTCTTTTGTGTTTCATTTAAATGAGCTTGATTTTGTGCGACTGCATTCGTGTCGACTTCTTCATATCCTGCTGGTAGGATCTCTTTTGATTTGTATCCTGCCTCCTTAATTTGTTCTTCTGTGATATAGGCTTCAAATGAATTGTCTTTCTTGGTTTCGAGGAGATCGGACATTGAAGTAAACTGTGCTGAGAAATAGTTCGGCGAAGTAGTCACTTGATCTAAACGGTATTTCGTGTTCGAACCATGATACGGTCTTTGTTGAACTATGGATGTCAATTCCGAGCTTGGTCATTAGGTCATTTCCGATGATTACGTCGTATATCGTTTTGTGCGTTGTCGAAAACGATACATGGAAGTGGACCAGGCACTCGTTGAGAGGCCGAAAACTCGGGTAGCGAAACGTCTTTTAAGAAAACCTGGTTGTTGTGCGTTTCGACACCATGAAGACCGACAATACGTTTTCCTTGAACGAGTTTTGGTGTCGCACCCTTTGGTAAGGCTCTTCGATTAAACATGGTATGGTCCAATCCTGAATCGAATAATACTTTCAATGGATGATGATTCTCTTGGTCTTGAATATATTTTACTGACATAATAGAAATAGGACGAGGGCGTGCCTTGCGACTGTTGTATCATGTAATTTGGTATTAATTTAATGTCGCCGGCATAAAGATGTGAATGATGTAGAAGTAGATGCATTGGATTCACCCTGCGAAGACGACATTCCGGGATGAGACATTAAATTTTCATCGGCAGATGTTACAAAGCTCGATGACATACCATAGAACTGATTGGGATACAAGTCGTTTTGCGCCATCATTCCTGTCGGATTCGAAGGCGCTTCTTGAGCGACTTTTGCTTGATCTTGAGGTGCTGCTTTGCCATTGTTGCTCTTGTTTTCGCTTAGCTTGCGGATCTTGTTTGGATTGTAGTTATTTCCGCGTCGGTTATACCAGCAATCGTTCCAATCATGATGGCTGACTCCGTTTTTGTCGAGGCATTCACGTTTTCGGCAATCACCGACTGCTTTAAAAGTCTTGCGCTTGTTGCTGCCTCCATTGTTCTTGTTTCCTTGGTTGTTTCCTTGGTTAGAGTTGCTATTCTTGTTCTTCCATTTGTTGTTAGATGACAAGTTATTATTTTGATTACGAGTCCCGGTGTTTGAATCGTGAGTGGCACGCTCCAGTCGGGAGTCGTTATCAGTCATGAACCCTTGAGTGACGTGTTGTTCCTTCAATGACGTGTTCCTTTTGGTGTCACGGAATCTATGTTGGGTTCCCTACAGTATTGCATTTACTGTATTAGTTTAAGTAGTTTAATTAATCGTGTGGCTGACAACCTTTGATGCCATGCGATCGTATCGTCGTTTGATGATTTTCATCAACGACAAGTTCTTATAATACGAAGTTTTTCTACTGCATCTTCATCTTGTTGATCGTTGGTAGTAAAGGCTTTTCGAAAGCGTCCTCTCTGTGGTATTTCGGTACTTGCAGAGTAATTGTTGTTGTTGTTGCATTCATTGCGTTTTCTTCGCCGTTACTGCGCGACCGGTTTTACGTCAGTTGGATTCGCCGTTGGTAGACGAAGTCTTATCACCGTATTGCGCTATAAGTCAAACCCACTTCGTTTGGTTCACGCGTAATACTTGTCAGATTAACAGTCGCATCGACTTGTCCGCTACTGGGCTTCGTCGACGAGGAACGAGCAGCTGTTTGTTCGTTTCTAACGGTTCCGTTATTTTTCAGCGTCGTCACTGGGACTTACCCGTGTTCGTCGCCTTCTCTCAAAACACTCCTACAGAAACAGCGAACGGTCCATTCGCTGTCTCAATTGAAGAAAGACAAGCCCCAGCGAACGTTTTCCGACGATCTACCGGAATCCCTCGCGTTTTCATTGGCTTTCCGCTTCGCAGAGCTCTACTTTTTCGGCCCGTCGGACGACGTGTTGAGTTGCCCCTTGGAATTCCACCGAGTTCTTCCGCCCGTATTGTACCGAGCTGGAGTTTGTCGGAGGGTGTGCACTGGGTCTGGTAGTCGGTTTTACTGGCTCGTCAGATAGGTGTGCAGGGTGTCCGTGGCGAAAGCCTGGAATTAAAGTTACATCGCCCCTCGGGTACTAGGCGCGGCCTACGGAGGCTCGAAAGTACTTGGTTAGGTTTCTCTCGCCCTATAAAGAGAGCGGCTAGGGCCTGTCTAGTCGTGAGTTTCAGCGAACTGGTGTGAGGATCGTATTTAATACTTTCCGGCGACAGCTATTGGTTTAGTGTTTCTCGCACACCGTTTTTAGTTCAAAGAGACAGCTGGAAAGAGTGGTTCCGCGGCTCACGCCTGCAGAAACTTGATAGGAGCAAGTTTCTCCTCTTTCATACACACAGCATATCGTGCACCGAGTAGTGTTTCTGCCTTCGTGTTCAGTTCGTGAGCAAAGAGACACTCCTCTGATAAGTTAGCTGGACAACTAACTTTCCTCAAGATGTCCGACGATTTCATTGAACAAGAAATCGAAGCCGCGCCAAGCGCTACGGGCACCGTTCGACCACGTACTTGAAGTTATTCTTGGATTTGATAAGGAGTCTACGCTCTACTTAGCACTTGTCGAAAACGGTTGGAATGACGTCGACTGCTTCCGCGGGCTTCGTGAGCAAGACCTTAACGCTCATGAACTACCGTCCCCTTCCGCAGGGCAAAAAAAGAAGATGCCCACTCTTCTCCCGGGTTCTCTCGGTGTTTTTCGAGCTTGGGTTCGTTTCTGTCGTTCTCTTCCGCCTATGGCCCCGGGTGGGTATTTGGAAATCACCCGTGAGGAGTTCTTAGAGTTCCGTCGTAGCGAGACAGGAGATCCAGTCACTAATTCTCCGTCAGCACCTGCTAACGACCCAGGTTTTAAAACTCCTATGCGTGGTGGTCCCATCCTGGCTCCTCCAACTTTTACTCCTAAGCCCGCGAAGTCCCCCCGCTGACTACTTCCGGCAGAGTATCAAAGTGGACACGTCAGTTTACCCAGTCTTCCGGGTCGCTTCTGAATGGCATAGCTGGCTCCGCGAATTCCGACTTCATGCTAAGGCTCAAGATCTATCCGACGTACTAAACCCGGATTACGAGCCTCAGTCATCGGAAAGTGCCGCTCTTTTTCGTGCAAAACAAGAAGTGATGATGTCTATCTTTGTTCGCACGTTAAAGACACCGGTTGCAGAGTCCTTCCTTTACGAGAACGGCACGACAGCCCAGGAAGTCTTTAAATCTTTGGTTAACTATTACACAAATTCTGCGCATGCCGAATTTGCTTCTAATAATTTGCTACAAGATATTATGTCCTGGCGTTATGGCGTTACTCCCTGGAATAGTACCACCGAGAACTTCCTCCTTAAATGGGTCGGGATGATTCGTGATTACGAGTCCTCAAACGGACGTGGGCGATCTTACCGGAGACTGTGAAGCTCAACTTGGCAAAACAGATTATGTCGAGTATACCCGCTTTCAGTATCGTTCATCAGATCGCGGAACAGAACAGAATTCATCATGGACATTCGCCGACGTTCGATTACTATATCGAGCTTCTTAAGACGCAGGCCCAAACGTACGATAAAGGCCCCCTTGGCGAAAGTTGCGAAACACGTTCCTCTGCCACCACATAAGGTATACGCACGAACTAGGCGATTTACAGACAATGGCCGATAGTAGCGAACCCAATTTCCCACCTCACGTTTACATGGCTGACGATGGGGAGATCTTCTACGATACCTATGCTACCGACCGTGGTCCGAGAACCCCAGCACCGCGTGTGGATAGTGAGATTTGGTCTTCGTTGTCTGAGAATGATCGCCGTGGTTGGCTTTCTATTTCAGGTTCTGGACGATCAGCTATTCTGGGACGTGAGGCATCGGTTTCCCATAACGTCAACATCCATGACATTAAACTAGGCGATCTACTATCCGCTTATGCTCATGACAGCAGCCGTAACTCTTCCTCTAGCGATAGCAAACATGTTAGTTTTTCTCCCGATTTCCCTACTTCGACGCCTATAGACGCATCCGGTACTAGTCTCCCTAGTGGAAATAGTGGCAGCGTCGCATTTCCTAGCGGAAAACGTCCTCCCCACCCGGCTTCTATGTCTGCCCTTTTGGGTGTGCCTACGTCACGTCCTTCTACGTCAACAACTAGAGAAGTTAATGCGGTTCGTTATCTCGTCTCCCTTCACGATCACGAACCTGCCCTCTCATTGGTTGACCGTGGTGCTAATGGCGGTGTGGCCGGTGATGATGTTCGCCTTATCTCGCGTTCGCCCCATCATACTGTTGATATCCAAGGTATCGATAATCACATGATGAATTCAGTCCCGATTGCTACCGTCGGTGGTGTTATTGACACCCAGCTTGGCCCTCGCATTGCCATCTTCCATAACTACGCCTACATCGGACGTGGGTCAACTATCCATTCTTCCGGCCTCAGATGGAATCTTTTGGTAACCGCGTGGACGATCGCCTCCCCTAGCTGTTGGCGGGACTCAGCGTATTACCACGCTGGATGGTCATGTTATCCCTCTCCGGTTTCAACGTGGTCTGGCACGCCTCCCCATTCGCCCGTTTACCGATGCCGAATTCGATCTTTTCCCGCATCTTATCATGACGGACGAACTTGCATGGGATCCTGCAGATCTTGACTGTGATCCGCCTGACGATTTCAACGACGACCAGAATAACAATTTCCGGCGCACTACTTTCTTCGATGAGCGCGGTGATTATCTACAGCGTGTTGTCGCTTCTCATTCTATTCGTCCTCGGCTTGATGGGGAGACTATTCACGATCCTAGCCCTTCCGGTGCGCCCGCCGAGGCTTTAGTTCAGCGCCCTCGACTTCATTCGCCTTCGATGTTAATTTTACGTCTCCAAGTAATCTCCGTAATTTTCCATCTCCGTTTGCTGAGGTCTTAGCTTCGCTCGAGGACGTGGTCGGCGCCTTTGCCCATTTTCATCATACGCCAGCTATGACTATGACGTCACCCGTGATTCAGGTTTTTGATCATGACTCAAAGGCTCCTCCGGCTGACGTCACACCTGCTCTCCTCCACCACTTCCCGGCCGCTGACGTCACCCCCCGGAAAGAAAGATTACGACGAACTTCGTCCTTTTCTGGGTTGGTTAAGCACCGACACTGTTCGCGAAGACGTTTCAGCATACTACACAGTACGCTCATCTCCCTGGCGGAACCATTCTTAAGAAACATTTTAAGTCGCCTCACCCAGCACTTAATGTGGTACGCGCAACGAAGATCTAGCTACTGATACCATCTTTGCGAAATGTCCTGCTATTGATTCCAGTGTTACTATGGCCCAAATCTTTGTCGGTACGACTTCCAAGGTTATTGATGTCTACCCCCTCAAAGTTGAGTCTCAATTCGTCAATGCGTTGGAAGACGTTATTCGCGAACGCGGTGCACCCAACCGTCTCATCAGCGATAGTGCCAAGGTCGAAACCAGCCTCAAGGTTCAGACTCTTCATGCGTACCCTTTACATTGGCGAGTGGCAAAGTGAGCCTGCCCATCAGCATCAAAATCCTGCCGAGCACACCATTCAGTATTTGAAGACGTCGTGCAATACCATTATGGATCGCACGGGTGCCCCGCCCTGAACTTTGGCTACTTGGCGCTTCAATACACGGCATCCCTTTTGAGCCATGTTTTCAATGATAGCATTGACGGAATTCCTCTTCAGCGTTGTACTGGCTCTACACCCGACATCAGCGTTTTCCTGCGGTTTCACTTCTCCCAGAAAGTCTACTACAGACTTGACGATAGTGACTTTCCTACTTCAACCTCGTGAGGCCCTTGGATACATGGTCGGTATTGCCGATACTGTGGGTCACGCTTTGACCTACAAGATTCTTTCCGCTGATACGGGCCGGATTCTTATGCGCTCCAATTTACGCCCCGTGACCGATGCCGATCCGAATTTGCGCGCCGCACCACATCGTGGGGAGAGTTCACATGTCCCTACCCCCGTTTTGGGTCCTAGTAACATTGCAGAAACGTTGTGGCGCGCCGCACCAATCAAAAACTACTCGGATCTCCAAGGGCGTTTCTTTTTTACTACAGCCACGTTGACGATGGCCAACGATTCGGAAGCTACGGTCATTGAAGCTCTAGGCGATTTCGAAAATAGTTGCAATGCTTCGCCCTGAGCACGTTAAGTTCCGTTGTTCGGGTTAACAACAACGAATACTGAAGAAATCTTGTCTTACCAGGAACTTATGGACCTTCTTGCCGAAAACCAGGCCGATGATGAAGTTTACTGGCGATTTCGCTCGATCTCCGACCATCAGGGTCCCTTGAAACCCGACGATCCTAATTACAAAGGGTCCTCGTACAACGTCAAAGTTGAATGGGAAAATGGGGAGACCACGTGGGAGCCGCTGAATACCTTCAAGAAAGATGCCCCCGTCGAATGCGCTATCTATGCACGAGAACACCAGCTTCTGCATTTAGATGGATGGAAATCTTTCAAGAAAATCGCTAAGCAAAATGACAAGGTTTTTAGCCGCATCGTCAAGCAAGCCAAACTTCAAAACTATCGCAACTCAAAGAAATATAAATTTGGTTATGAAGTTGCGTTAGATGAAGAAGACGCTGGCTAGACTAGACCGTCTAAACGGAAATACGCTATGGGGAGACTCGATTGAACTTGAGATTGGCGCCCTAGACGATTACGACACTTTCCACGACAAGGGCCATAAAGACAAATGTAAGCCCCCAGAAGGTTATCGTAAGATTCGGGTCCATTTCGTCTTCGATGTTAAACACGATGGTCGACACAAGGCTCGCTTAGTGGCTGGGGGCCATCTTACCCATACCTTTAGAGTCAGTTTACTCAGGTGTCGTTACTCTCCGTGGCTTGTATCGTCTGCTTCATCTCAGAACTCAATGAGCTCATTCTGTACGCAACGGACATCGGCAATGCCTATCTCGAGGCTTTTACTAAGGAGAAACTATACTTCATCGCTGGACCAAGTTTCGGTGCGCGCTGTGGGGCATATCCTTGTCATTAATAAAGCCCTTTATGGTCTTCGCACGTCTGGTCTTCGTTGGCACGAAAGATTTGCTGACGTTTTACGCACGATGGGTTTCTATCCTTCTAAGGCCGAACCTGACATCTGGATGCGAGAAAATGAAGGTCTCTACGAATATATAGCTGTTTACGTAGATGATATCGCCATCGCCGCTCGGAACCCGATGAGTATCGTTAAAGAACTTACTGAAACCCACAAGTTCAAACTCAAGGGTACCGGTCCAATCTCCTATCATCTAGGCATGGATTTTTTCCGCGATGGAGAAGGACATCTTTGCTATGCGCCACGGAAGTCCATCGAAAGGATGATGAAAGCGTATGAGTCTCTTTTTGGTGAGAAGCCCAAACGGACTTACCATTCCCCGCTAGTGCCCGGCGATCACCCCCGAGACCGACATGTCCGAACTTTTGGATGCCGACGGCATTAAGAAGTATCAGTCGCTCATTGGTGCATTGCAATGGGTCATTACTATCGGGCGATTTGATATTATGACAGCTGTCATGACGCTATCTTCGTTCGAGCCGCACCGAAGGGGGCATCTAGATAGAGCCAAAAGAATCTATGGCTATTTATCCTGTATGCGAAATGCGGCCATTTGTATTCGCACGAAAGAGCCTGATTTCTCGGCAATCCCGGATCCGGATCATGACTGGAAGTACTCAGTGTATGGCGACACAAAAGAAGAAATTCCACACGACGCACCTAAGCCTCTGGGGAAGTTTGTGACTACAGTACACTATGTCGATGCGAACCTTATGCATTGCACTCTGACAGGAAAATCAGTCACAGGCATTCTTCATTTTCTAAATGGTACCGATCGAATGGTATTCAAAGAAGCAAGCTACAGTCGGAAACGGCCACCTTTGGAAGCCGAATACACCGCAGCAAGGACGTGTGTTGAACAAATCATTGATTTACGTCTTACACTACGTTATTTGGGTGTACCTATTCGCAAGAAGAGCTATGTTTTTGGTGATAACAAAACCGTCGTTGACACAGCTAGCACGCCCCATGGAAAGTTGAACAAGAGACATACCGCACTCTCTTATCATCGGGTTCGCTGAGCGTAGCTAGCGGGATGGTCGGATTCTACCACATTCCTGGCGAGTTCAATGCAGCCGATATTGTGAGCAAACACTGGGGCGTACCAAGCAGTTTGGCATAGCACCTTGCGTCCTTTGCTTTTCTGGATTCCAGGAATGTCCGGCGAATCCTTTGTGTCCGATGACAATGGGTAATTCGAACCCATCGTGTCTACAAGAGTACATATCCCGCTGCAGAGTGTACTGACTGTCATTCCGACAGCCGCATCTTTATGTTTTTTTTTATTATTTATCCGCCGTTGAAGGAAAATGGGGAGTGACAAGTTATTATTTTGATTACGAGTCCCTGTGTTTGAATCGTGAGTGGCACGTTCCAGTCGGGAGTCGTTATCAGTCATGAACCCTTGAGTGACGTGGTTGTTCCTTCAATGACGTGTTCCTTTTGGTGTCACGGAATCTATGTTGGGTTCCCTACAGTATTGCATTTACTGTATTAGTTTAAGTAGTTTAATTAATCGTGTGGCTGACAACCTTTGATGCCATGCGATCGTATCGTCGTTTGATGATTTTCATCAACGACAAGTTCTTATAATACGAAGTTTTTCTACTGCATCTTCATCTTGTTGATCGTTGGTAGTAAAGGCTTTTCGAAAGCGTCCTCTCTGTGGTATTTCGGTACTTGCAGAGTAATTGTTGTTGTTGTTGCATTCATTGCGTTTTCTTCGCCGTTACTGCGGCGACTCGGTTTACGTCAGTTCGATTCGTCGTTGGTAGACGAGTCTTCGCATCCGCCTTCAGATATGCTTTATAAGTCAAACCCACTTCGTTTGGTTCACGCGTAATACTTGTCATTAGAGGAATCGTTGCCTTTGTTCTTGTCTGTGTTTTGAGGATTCTTCTTTGCCATGTTTTGTTGTTTGATAAAGTAAGCCAAAACTGTTGCTTTGCTGATCCTAGCTAGATCGTACGAGCTTCTGTCGAAGGATCTTTGCCACCATTCGGGCATTGCAACGTAGATCGCGTGTTTGAGAGCAGATTCGTCAAGTTTCGGTGTCGTTCCTGGAAGTAGACTGATCCATTCGTTCGCTTCCTCCATTAAAATATTGAATTGACTCACGTCTTGAAAAGGAGGAAGTTTGTTGCTACGGATCTCTTCGATGAGATTAAAGCTGGTGCTCGGCTTGTAAAACTTGTTAATGAAGTTCTCGATCTTCGTTTTGAATGTTTTTCCGTTGCTTTCGATCCAAGCTGAAATAAAGGCTTGAGAAAGCGTTCGTGGGAATACTTGCATGCATGATGTTTCAATTTTCTTTTCGTTCTCTTCCGATCCGTCTCTTCCGATCGCTTGACCGATATAATAAGGCACTTGAGCGCAATGTCTCATGAATGGCGTGAAATTCGAGTTTCGTCAATCGCTTGGTATAGATGTCGTGATTTCACTTCTTCGAGTTCCCACTTGAATTGGATTTTTTGAGCGTTTTCTTCATCCTTATACTTTGGATTGAAGTAAATATTACTCGTAAGTTTCTTGGCTGCCATGGTGTATTCGATATGAGCGTAGCGTCTGTGATCACAATGACTTGACTCACAAGGAATGCATAAAGATGATAATGATGGAAAAAAGATATTATGGCTTGTTAAAGACTACGATGAAAAGATGAGCAGGACGCAGTTCTCAATAAAGTGAGAACGATTCATGAATGGAATCGATAATGGAATCCCGTGACCCTTAACCTTCTAAGGACAGAACGTGAAGAATGTACAAGACGATGTAGTGTACTGCAGCTTCTTTCGCTGATGGCTGACTAAGTACTGAGTACGAAGTATGAGATTTAAAGTGATAAGGATCCAAGATCAGAGATCAGAGTAACATCTCTTGTTCTAAAAAAATCACTTCTTTTCTTATTACTTATTACCGATAACCGTAGACCGTAGTATTTCGTATTTCTTATTACTGTAAGAATGAAGGGCTTAAGTGCCCGTTATAATAGTTAATCTATTCAATTCCCAACGAAATATCTTTGCATACGCTTGGGCCACATTCGTTCATCCCTCCATCCGCTAAAGACAGTCGAGCGTAGGATCCACGGAGGATTTTCAACGTACGTGGTTCCCTTTCTACACAAAAAACCATACTAAAACGGAGTTTCTTTACCCCGTCGTCGGAAGGTGATGATGCCGAAGCTCCGCCGCAGCGGAAAACGGACGAGAACGTTCATTTCGAATGAATCCTGCGAAACGCGGCAAGGGGAAATAAATCAGCAGCACTTGTGTGCACGACAAACAATAATCGTTCATTGAGATTTACGGTGTTACAACATTATTGAACTTATATAATTACTAATCGCAATTCGAGGCAAAGATGGATCAAACTGAATCAAATGAGCTGTTACAATTTCTTGCAGAAGGCAACGCCTCAGCGGAAGACTTTGACACGAATTTCTTGCTACGAGAGCCCATTGCGGACGAAAGGGATATGACGACACGGTCACAAGACACTTTTGACAGTTTCGGGGACTTTGCGGACGATATTGATATCGATTTGAGTGAAGAAGATCTCTCGCTGCATCATCAGTCAATTTCGGGGAGCCTGGAAGCCGTAACGGCAGCCGATTTGTCGCCTTCGCCCGCTGTGTCTCCTACAGTGCAGAAACCTTCTGCATCTGTTGCTCCTCCTTTGCTGCTACTCCTAATTCGTTACCTGTCGCCAATGATTTTCTCTCTGTTCCTGCTACATCGGGAATTCCCATGCGACAAATACCTACACGAGCTGCTTCTTATTCGGAAGGCGATCAGCAAAGACTTTTGCTACAAATTCAGCAAATGAGTTTGATGCAAATTCAGCAACAGCAGCAACAACAAGTGATGCTGCCCAACAATCTTACAACGTTACGAAATACGTCTTTTTCACGAAAGTGTTACAAGTAACACTACTGCTACCACTACTACTTCAAGAGAACAGTCTCTCTTCTCGCAGCAGCGAAATATGCAAGGCTTGTCGCCGTCTTCGCAACATTCACTACCGCTGGCACAAGGAATACCCAGCGCGCAGACGCCAGCAAATTTAAATGATGCCATGGAAAAATTGTGCGAAACGATGAAACGATCGGCTGTCACGCGCAACCTTGTCAAACAGTTGGGTGTCACACGCAGCAACTCGGGCGTCGGACTCATGCGGACCAATTCGGGGCGGCCCTCAAACGCTCTTCGTCCGCCAAGGGTAGTATTGGAGAAATGGCGCGCATGGCGCCTATTCGAAGGCCTTCCAACAGTAAACACTCGATCAAACGAGGAGTGCTGCCGCAATCGTCGCAGCACAGCTTGGATGGCTCGAATCATGTTTTACAAGTAGATGGTCGAACTATCGCACATTTTTAGAAGGTAAAATAAGGAAAGCATTGTTTCGAACATTTCGGACTACGACTTAACACGCAAAAACGGCACTTTTATACAACTCGTTTTTCAATTCGGTCCATTTTTCGCAAGACGGTAAGAGTTCGCTCTTGTTCCGAACTAGACGTGATAAGAGATGTTACTTCACTGGCCGTCATCAATGTAATGTCTTCTCCATTCAGCGCGACTGCAATATTTAGAGTAACAGGAAATGTTGTTAGAGTGTTGATGAAACATCTTTTCGTAAAAAATGTAATGAAAACTTACCCAGTTTATCACCCGATGAAAGCAAGCCCCTCATACAGCTTGTAGGACGCACTTTGGATACAAAAGTTCCAGGACCACTAGATCGATTAGCAAGAACAATTCCCAATTTACCGGAAGGGATTGTGACGACCACACGATAACGCTTGCCGAGTCGACTCGAGTGTGTGGAGACGCTGGCGAAAGAAACACTAGTAGTATCCGTGCCATCACAACCACTATCCGTGACGTGCAAATCGTCATCATATTGCTTTAAATCCTCGTCCAGCCAGCGCGGCACAATCCCGTGATCAGCCGATCTTGAACGCAGGATCGACCTGTTACTCAAACGCTTTTCAAAATTGTGGCTACCGGTGGACTGCAGTGACATTAGATCTGATGCATGGGATGCATCTGTGTAGTCTTCAAAAATCAACGGACCAGTGGATTCGATTTCGTCCAAAATCCCCGCGTTAAAACTGTCTGTGCCGCTTTTTGGTTGAATCGAATGATGTGCTTTCTCAATGGTTATATCGTCCTTTAACTCTGTTACAAGAAGCTCTGTTGGAGAGGCAGCGCTATGTAGGATTCCTTCGGACGCATGGACACGTGGTGAATCGGATGATACTGTTAGAGAAGTTTCCGTTTCTGATGCGAGCTGCGGTTTAAGTATGCTCGCTGGATCAAGTGATTCCGCTGTAGTCTCTGCTTCTTCATACATCTGACGGGCTTCCCAAAGTACACTCCACAGCGGTCCGTCAGACGCATTTTGTCGTTGCCGAGGAGCAGTGGCCGTACCTCCTTCCGGGACAGAACGCTTCGACGTAAGACGAATCTTGAGCTCGTCTGACATATTTGGGGATGTCAATGGCTCCAAACCTTCTCTCAAATCGAAACTGTTCGAACGAGGCAAATTCGGAAACTCTCTCATCATGATTGCCTTGATATCACTATAGCCGGAAGCCTCCATAGCCACATTCAAACTATTCTCTCTAGTTTCAACGATGTGATCATTTTCGTTGACATCATGGAGCTCGCCAGAGCCGACGATAAAAGTAGACGTAACAGGAGCACTCAGTGGGACTTCCTGTGTAGCTGCATTTTCACAGGGAACGCTATTGCCATCTCTGCCTACAATCAATGAAGCTGCTTTCTGTATGTTGTCGCCAACCGAGGGGTTCGAATTTTGGCTAGCAACGCCAGGCGACTTAGCCTCCGCAGGTACTGTCGACGAGTCGTCGTTTGTTGCACATAAATCACCATAAGAAACAGTATCAGCGTCGATATCAGTCAGACTTGACGCGCGCTCGTGGGCTCTGTAGGATCGCAGTAGCTCTGAAGCCAGATTAAACGTTGAATTTCGCGGCTTTGATTTAATTGTCTGAGGTCTCGAGTTGTAAACACCGACAAACAGGTCTTCTTCTTCGTCGTCACTATTTTCCACTGATCCCTTTCGCGAAATCATATTCAGTGCGCTTTGATACAAGTTAGGATAAATCTTGGCCGACCTGTTTTCATTCCCCGGTCGAGATGAGACCATCAATGAGCTGTCGTGGGGATCACATGGGACTCTAACCCCAGGATCCCATTCGTTATCGACCGTGCTTTTCTCCACAATTTTCGTAATGCGAATTGCAGTACCTGTTCCACTCTGAACAGAATTGCCATCGTGGATATGTATTTGATTTTGATCTGTTTCGACGGTAGAAGTAGCAGTTGGACCGTTCCGGATGCAGAATAAGTAGACTCCAAGAATCAACAGGCCCGTAATTAGTGCTGTCAAGCCGACAATGATACCAGTAATATGCGGTTTCTTCTCTTTTCGTCGCGTTTTTCGATCGTTTCGGTCGATTCAAACGTTGGAAAGTCGACTGGGGTCGGGATATCAAACGAAGGAATATTGGACGACAGGTGCGGGTTTGTCGAAGGGGTTCTCTCCAGCAACGACGGCGCGAAAGACGGTTGCGACGACGGCCTAGTAGAGGGAGAAAGCGAAGCCTTGGTTTCTTCCCAAACAATTGGCGGTCTCTCGTTCAGCAACTCTACTTTCACAACGTTATTGAACGCAGGATTCTGCACCAATAAACTGCGGAAGCGTGCTCGTCCACCAGTGGTTCGCATAAACCCATGCTGTACCAAATCTGACACTTCCTCCTGGGAAATTTTCCACGCACTTGTAACGTAAACAGCTTGCTCTACGGTGACTTGCAAGATAACAGACCCGGGCACTACCACGGATTTCATCTCATCTTCGTTCGGAAGCTTCCGCCGCACACGAATTACAGAGCATTCCGTATCCAAACTAAATGTAGAGCTTATTTTGGTATCGACAGTAACTCCCAATGGAAGAGCAACCACATTTACTTGATGACTTGTAGCCTAGAAGCAAAAGAAGAACCAGCGTTAGGGTTTCATAGAGTACGTAACGAAACTCGCGTTTCAAAACATAATAGACGCACCTGCTTATTAACACTTTTGCAGAAATGCTGCACGGCTTCCAAAGATGACGAATCACCAGCGAGTGATCCTCGAGTAGCCTCCACAAACTGTTCTTCCAGAGTAGAATCGGCGTAGAAGAGAGCCACGACAAGCTCCACCGTGAAAGGAGCAAGACTCTCGAGTTGACGATCCACTCTACTTCGCAAACGGCGAGCTTCCAGAGGTTTCAATACGCTGAAAAAGATGCAGAGTAAGCATCTAAAAAGTTTCTGTGGTTCTCTCATCTGTTCCGGCGTCTTTTTTTGATTGATGCTTGGAAAAGTAATTGCTTGAGTGTCAACAAACGAAAGAAATGATTTCGTTCGAAGGCTTTTCGAGGGTAAACAACATGATTTTGTTCGTCGAGTTCCACGCTGAGCATTTTTTCCACGCTGGCGCACTGCTTATACTTATGCACCTCTTTCGCTTCTCCGTAACTTGTTCATTCTCTAGCGTCTTTGTTTCGCAGTTATATACGTCGCCTTCCAGCGTAACAACTCCGACATGACCGTTGCACGACATTAAATTGAGCTTCATCAAGAGCCTTTCTTTCCATTTTGTAAAAGCTTGCAATTGTGTTGCACAATTACAATAGTCACATCTATAACATACGCAGCCTTATTGCGGCGCTGTTTTTTGTGTGCGCGAATGCGGCTGGTTTGCGTTTGCTATTCATTCATTCCTTTGATGAGTGCCGCATCAGCAGTTACTATCTCGTAACATGTAGATTACCTTTTAGCGACGACTCAAAGTATTTCAGTCCCGGGAAAGAGAAGGAACGCATCCTTTTGCCCCTAGAGTCTAGTTCTCAACGTCTTAACGGGCCTAATTTGTACGGAGTAATAAATTCAATGAGAACTTTCTAATTTCCTTGTATTACGACCTTTATGTTGATCATGGTTTGACTTTAACTTGCTGGCCTGCCGCACAGCCACAAAAAAGATGAGAGGAAGCAAAATCATAACTCAAGAACAAAGATTCCTTCCTCGGGGAAAGTATCGTGTTCCTCAGAATAACCATTGTTTCGGGAAGGTTGGGCCGGGTCATGAGCTATGCTTTGACCATATGTGGTGACATCATTATCCGTTTGACATGACAGAGAGGATCGACCGGTTATACAAATACGCTTGTACATCAACAAAGTGTCTCTATCATATGCTTTACGCAAGTCGTCTTGAGAAATGGCGGCAAAACTCTCGCGGAAACGGAGCCGACGATTAGCGCCAAAGGTGTAATCCAGCTTACCCAAATCTTCGGGGTAAGCATCGTCGTTGTGTTTAGACGATGCAGCCATTGTGTGCGAAAAGTCACGTCGTTGCTGCATGAAATGAGCACAGTCTCTCCCGTCATCGCTTCGATGCGTTTGTTGCAGAAGCAAGGATAGTCCTGACCTTTGTCGCATGCATGACTGTCTCTGGCGTGTTTCATTGCCGCAAATTGCAACGGAAGAGGAGGGAAACATGAGGCCAGAATATTGTATCGGTGATTTAGAATTTGAATCGATCTGGTAAATACGCTTACAGCTGCATTGGCGATTCAAAAGTGGAAAGGAGAACTAATGTGCTGAAAGATTGGCTTGGCTGATCGGATCGAGATGATAGAAGATGCATTTGTAACGAATCTTGCAGAGGTCGAATCAACGTAAACGGATGGTTGCAGTTGCAATTGTGAGTGTTGTGATTGTGATTGCGGGTCATCGGCTTGGTCATTTTGCTTAGTCATTACCAAAACATGCTTGTGTACATTAAAATCGATAGCACGGACTCTTGAGTTCAATCACAGTTGTCAGTCGTCATTGAAGTAAGGTTGCTAGTGGCGAGCGACCCTAGACCCTGCTTGGAATCTCCTTGGTCTAAATTCAGTCCGTCTGAGTTAAACTCTAGCAAGCAAGAAATTGACGGTAAGCACAAATGGCGTGGTATCAGAAACTATGGGCAAACGACGCATAGCGAATTCTTAGTTTTGAAGGCATTTGAGACTATAGCATGCTAACAACAAACATTTTAGAGTGATCCCTTCGTTCGTAAGGCTGAATCTCGATGATGAGAGCAATTGGCTTCCAAATAGCGCTTAAACGAGTAATGAGTGCTGAGAAGTGCTGATGCGCTTCTTCGTAGCGTAGATGGAAGAGAAAGTGAGATCGACCTAGGCCATCTTTGAGAGCACATGCATCCGTTGGCCTTCTACGTTTTACGAAGTCTGGGAACGATTACTCGATCGATAACTTTCCTGTAGGTGCGGATGCCCTTCTGTACTTTCAGTCGACCATTGGTATCGTTTGAGGGCTAGACCTTCTGAATCATCTACTGCTGTCCTCCTTCGAAAGCTACCTTGATTAGATGATGTCCCATTCGATACTCGGTTAGATAACGCCTCTCGTGAGACTTCGTCGTCGTCACTCAGTTCGGATCCGTCTTTCATAGAATCGTCTTGCACAATCAACGATCCAAATCTAAATCTCACTTCCATTTTAGCTTGTATAGTTTGTTGTAAATGATTTGCGGCACTTTCTTTCAATCTCGCTTTTTCATTTTGGGCGGCGCTTATCTTGGGTACGAAGATGAGCAATATGATCGATAGACAACACACGGACACAGTCATGCAAGAAACGACGTAATGAACGAGAGGCAACTCCATTGTCAAGAACAACATTGGCACTGCCGTCAGAACCGCCTGCAGTAAACAAACCATGCTGAGGGCAATGTATTTAGACTCTGAAAACTCGGATTGAATGTGCCGCGCCTCGTAGGCTTGCCAGTTCGCAATGATTACCGCACTTAGATTGATGGCAACCAAAATAAACCCAAAGGCCTTTGATTGGACTTCACACACTCCATACGTGGATATGACGCGATTCCATTCATCGGTACCTGGGTGCGCTTTCCGCACGTACTGAACTGGATCCCAAATCGTCCAACAAGTCAGACAGAAGATGTTTGCGCCAAGTAAGCCGAAGAGCGGTAGATAGAGATCTCTGGGGAGAATCTTCAATCGCGCATTCGGAAAAGGATTGCGAAAGATTTGGTTTATTCTCCATGTTTTTGAAAACAAGGCCGAAAACATGAGGGTAAAACCGACTGAAGCCAGCCACGGAACACTTTGACATGCCCTGTCGGCCCGTGTCCCATCAAAGCTCGGATCTGAATCATCCAGTGAAAGTGGAATGAGCGCACTGCCACAAACCAATGCTCCGAGACAAATGAGTAGCAAAAATTGAGGCTGGGACGCCACCACCACACGGACACCCGACATGCGACAGGTCCACGCCGCGAATGAGATCGCCAGCACGGCAATCACGGCAAACAAAGAAATCCCGAGAAACCGCAAATTCCCTAAATGATTGCAATTGACATTCGGCGGTGGCAATTCGATGGGCACTCGCACCATTTCCATGAATGCTGTACCGTAAATGGAGTCTTCCGACGGGGGAGGGTTCTTGTACAACAAGTTGATTGCCTGAACCCCCATTTGGTAGGGATCTTGCCCCACCAGACCATTAACATGCCCCGACGCTAACAAATCAATTTGTACCGGTAATGTATCCGCAATAACGTATGTAATGTTCTTCCCGATTGTAGATACAACGTATTCCCAACGGGTTGTATTAGGACGATACATTGGCCATCCCCCCACTGCAATGATGGCATCTAAATCCGGCATTTTCGAAAAATGTTCAACTTGATCCAATGCTCTTTCGACGCTGTCCTGTGTATCACTCGGAGAGCTCTCAATTTCCACCCATTCACTGTCTTTCAAGAAATTTCGAACTCCATTGTTCCGCTCCAGTATATTGGGTGAAATCGCACTGACGATTGCGTAATTTCCGCCTTTTGGTTTTAATTGAAGCAGTATTTTCCCTAACGTTTCCCCAAAAGCAAAATTATTGGTGCCGACGTATTGTAGACGACCCGAGAAAGGAGCATCGCTATCAAATGTAATGATAGGAATGTTTTTCGCTAGCGCTTCTTGCACAGCAATTTGTGTGATATTGTCGTCTAATGAGCTGATGGCGATTCCGTCAACATTTTCATCTATTTTCTTGCGAATAATCTCGAGTTGATCGAGGGCAACCGGATGAATAGGTCCTTCAAAGTCGCAAATCACTCCGAGATCGTTTGCACGGGCAGCGCATCCTTCGTGAACGATGGCGAAAAAAGGATTAGTGGTTTCTCGTTGCTTCGGTATTACGGCAAATCGCTTCGTAGTCATTTCTTGCGTGAGTTGCTGCTTCAACTGAAAGTCTCATGCCTTGCTGCAATAGCAAGACCGTAAATAGCGAATGTGCAACATCCATTGTGCTGTGCTGTTGCTCTTCAACTCCTCTCATCGATGGTAGTTTGCAGTATCGAAGAAGCAGTGTGGAAGGGAGGCTTTTGGCTTCTGGTTATTACTCGACGTGGCTCAAAACTCAGAAACTACTTAGGGCATGTCGCGCTTTGCATGTCGCAATTCGCAATAGCATATCGCTGTATAAAATTAGTATCAAATCATGGCCATGACAGCTGACATAGAGCCCTTGTCTTATACGAAAAACATCCTTTTGGAAACGCGAACCTCGATTTACGAAAAACGTCGTTTCGATGACCGTGATTGGTGGTGATACAGTAAAAATTAGTGTACTATGGTCAGAAGATAGATGGAGGAGTGTGGGGTTTTCATTATTTTTCATCCGTTGTCCGTTGAGGGTTGAGCATCAAAATGGCATTGACTCGTTCCTATTCGCTTTCTCCCTCTAGCCCTCTAGCCCTCTAGCTTTCTCTAGCTGGAAGGCTCTCTAAGGGACAAGGCGTGTTCAAAAGCAAGAAATCGTTTCAGCGGATGGACAGTGAAGCGACGCACGCTCTCTCGTATTTGTGACGCCTCTTGGGTTCCAGCGCCCTCTATCAGAATCGGAAAGCTATGAGAGTCGCGAAGTGCTCTAGCTTACGCCCATTGGCATGGTGCTTTACTAATTTATTACCAGGTATTCAGGGAATATACACCGCTGCCAAATTTTTGAGTGTGTCAGATGCTAAAAAAGACTTTGAGCTATCGGCAATCCCCACAATTCCAACGAGAAAACAAGCAGTATACATGGTATACCTCGTTTTTGTTTTATCGCTAAATATTTTTTGGGATTTGCTAAGGCTATGCCAAGGATGATGGCTCGTTCAGCGTGCATGGATCATAAATACGGCCTCTTTTGTCTTTGCCTCACCTAAACGACTGTCACTTTCATTTTCATTCGCATGCGAAACCCCAGATTTTAGAAGTCTAAGGTGGAAAAGATTGCGTTTTCTGTCTTCGAAACATGAGTGAAGATTCCAACTCATCACCAACTAAACTATGGCCAAGCGCTAAGCACTATCTTTAGACTTTAGAAGTGTGACTCGACATGATCTTGTAAAGACCTATGACTCCGACACTTGCCCTTCAAAATTGTTGTAACAAACGATTGATTGTTGGCTGTTGGCTATCTTTTTGAAATTAAGCATTGAGTTCGAAACACGAACCTTCTCCTCGTTTTCATTCTCCTGATTGGAGCTGGAGGCTCTCTTTCTACTCCGTACTTCTTTCAAAGCTCGCCTCTCTCTAGGAGCCATGTTCTTGATGGCTTCGTGCAGTTTCAATAATATGATTGTGTGAGAGAGGTGAGCCGTGTACGATGCGTGATGCGTGCGACTTGCGACGTGCGACCTGCATCTCGAACTCCATCGAATGCCAAAGTTCCGACACCTGTTATGACTTTCTCATCATAACTTTATCATATCACTTGATGTTTGTGAAGGGGTCTTTCTTTCTAACTTTCAACGAAATGACCGTACTTCATATCTTATAGATTGGGTAAGTGACAACTTCGTGAGAATGTCCGATGTCCCTTTGCCATGACCTTCGCTCTTCGCTCGTTTCTCACACCAGGCCACCGAAAATCGTTTCGTGCCAATCTTTCTCTTCCATTTTTGATGCAAGCCATCAACTCTTCTCCAAAGTAACTCGCCAAACATAAACGAAGATCTAAATCAAGATACAAAATACCATGAAGTCACCTGACAGTGAACTGTTCGTTTCTGAATTCGAACGAGAAAACATGCTTGAGAAATCAAGCACTCATGGCTCGGATGCGTCGCTTTCCGAAGGTATCGGCCGAGGAGAAGGCCGCCTTGTTAATCGATCGAAAGTCATACTTTACGTCACCCTGTGCCTCGCTGGTGTTTGTATTTCGTTAGCTACGTTCTTTTCATCAAGAATCAGGAAGAAGCGACGTTTGAAAATGAGGTATGCGCAAAATCGTCGACAAAGAGGAGCACAGAATATGATTGGAACATCCTAACATCGATATTCTATCGTTTTCACAGTTTCGTAATCTTGCCAACGAAATCATCGGCGTCGCCACAAGCAACACGGAAAACACCATTGGTCAAATTCGCAGTATATCGACGGCGTACGCATCCTACGCCGGCGAATCGTCAAGCCGAAAGTGGCCGAACATCACCTTGCCCCACTTCAAGCACCAAGTCTTCGAATCAATCCGTCTCACTGGAGCGGAATGGGTGGCTTTTCTACCCAGGGTTTCCAAAGAGCAAAAAGCTGAGTTTGAAGCGTTCGTACAAGAAGAATATTCTCGTCTGGGCATGGCGAACACCTCTGCTAGTTTGCCCAAGGAAATTCGCAGCACGAACGGTAATTCAATTGAAAAAGACTATTTCGCGCCAATTTGGCAGATAGCTCCTTTGGGTTCGAGCGCGGATGTTCTCCTCATTGACATGGACTCTTTTCCGTGGTTCAAGGAAGTCAAAGCCGATGTGCTACGAACCAACCATGCTATCATGTCGCGGGTCATCGATATCGATCCTACTGTAGAAACTGAAGATAAGCACGAGTTCGATGACTTCCATCCACATACCGTCATTTTGAATGGAATCCCACGATTCGATGGCGACGTTATAGTAGAAGACTATGAGAACGACGGATTCGGCTTCATCATGGCCGTCTTGCCTTGGGAAGTCTACTTTACGGAGGTTATACCTAGCGACACCTATGGTTTTCTCGTCGAAGTTGATGACCACTGTGGGAGCGTATTCACGTACGTAGTCAACGGCCACTATGCTCAAGTGCTCGGAGAAGGGAAATTGCATAACAGCAAGTACGATTACCTCCATCAATCTGCTGACTGGTCTATGATAGCATCAGAGGGGAATCTTATCGAGGGAATCGATAATCCAGAGCAGCTGACGTGCTATTATACCATTGATGTATATCCAACCGACGAACTGAAGGCGGTTTACACCAGCGGCGATCAGGTTGTGTTTGCAATTGCCATCCTAGCTGTCTTCGTTTTTATTGTGGGTATCTTCTTTGTTTACGACGTGGCTGTGCAGAGGCGACAGGACAGAGTGACGCGGGTTGCACGACAAACAGCGAAAATCGTCAATTCGCTTTTTCCCAAGAATGTACAACGTCGCATCATGGAGGAAGCTCAACAGGCTGCAGAAGCTGATGAAGAGAAGCAGCAAGGTTTCCGGTTCAGCGCAAAAGATCGTATCAAGAAAGCGTTGCTGAATAATGGTGCAGACGACCAACAAGGTCTCAAGAATGCTCCACCTATTGCCGATCTGTTCCCTTCCACAACCATTATGGTACGTGAACACGCAAAGCTACTGCCCTAACAGTCAGTTGAAAGTCTTGTTCAGGTGAACTCAACCTTGCCATCCGCCTTTTTAATAATGAATGACATGGCAGTTTGGAGATTTGGTTGGTAAGTATACGACCGAGATTGTATGACGTGCTTTATGGAAATACTTCGCAGGGAACTCACCTTTCGGCGGCATTTCTAAACATAGGATTTACTGCATGGAGCTCGATGCGAGAGCCGGCACAAGTATTTCAACTTCTGGAGACTATATACTCCGAGTTCGACGAGATAGCTAAAAAACGACGCATCTTCAAAGTGGAAACAGTAGGAGATTGCTATGTAGCCGCCTGTGGTATTCCAGATCCTCGACGTGACCATGTTGTAGCCATGGCTCGCTTCGCGCGTGATTGCAGAAATCGAATGATGGCTCTCATGACAGATTTGGAAACGAAGTTAGGACCCGATACAGGTGAACTTGGCCTTCGAATCGGTTTGCATAGTGGTCCCGTCACAGTGAGTGCCATATTTTGATTAAAAATTATTGTTGATCAAAACTTACATTTGAGTTTCACAACAGGGAGGTGTTTTACGTGGCGAAAAGGCGCGCTTCCAGCTGTTTGGAGACACCATGAATACGACGGCTCGTATTGAAACCACTGGCAAGAAAAACATGATTCACCTCTCCGAGGAGACGGCCAATCTCTTACAAGCTTTCGGAAAAGGTCATTGGGTAAAGTTGCGCGAAGATAAAGTTAACGCCAAGGGCAAAGGCGAACTGACCACGTACTGGCTCATCAAAGATGATGGACTACGTTCAACAACATCCTCTGGAAATTCTCCAAGCGACGGGGAAGAAGATGCGGCTGCCAGTGACGAAGAAAATGATGGCGGCACACCAATTTGCTTAAAATCGACTTTTGCCGAGAAAAGTGCATTGACAGAGAAAGTACAACGTCTCGTGAAGTGGAATGCCGAAGTTCTCGGCAGAATATTGAAAGAAGTGATTCAAAGACGAAAAGCGCGCAATAACCCTCCTGATTTTACTGCGGTTCGTCGCCTAGAAGCAGAAACCAAGCTGGGTAGGGTACTTGAAGAAGCCACAGACATTCTAGCACTTCCGATTTTTTGATGCAGAGGCCGCGGCTCGTCAGGACGCGCTACCCCCTGTCACATTGGACGAAATGGTCACCCAACAGCTCGAAGCCTTTATCCATGCTATCGCAATGATGTATCATGACAACGCATTCCACAACTTTGAGCATGCTAGCCACGTTACAATGTCTGTTACAAAGCTTTTTTCGCGCATTGTTGTCCCTGAGGTTTCCGGTGATGAGCGCACCCTACACGATCACACCTACGGCATTACATCGGATCCTTTGACGCAGTTTGCCGCAGCCTTTGCCGCGCTAATTCATGACGTCGATCACCAAGGAGTCACGAACGCGACGCTGATTGAAGAGAGTAGTCCCATCGCTGCAGTCTACAAGAACAAAAGCGTAGCTGAGCAGAATTCGGTCGACATTGCCTGGTCACTTCTCATGGACGAGTCTTTCATTGACCTACGCAACTGCATTTACACAACCCCCGCCGGATACCACCGGTTCCGACAGCTGGTTGTGAATTCAGTCATGGCGACAGATATCATGGACAAGACTCTGAGTCAGGCTCGTAAGGATCGTTGGGCCAAGGCATTTGCCGAGAGCGAAGTTAACGATAACAGTCCACCGGAAGATTATCAAAAACAAATCAATCGCAAAGCGACCATTGTGTTGGAGCACGTGATTCAAGCGTCCGATGTCTCTCACACGATGCAGCACTGGCATATCTATCGCAAATGGAATGCTCGTTTGTTTGAAGAAATGACTGCAGCGTATCGCCAAGGGCGTACACAAAAGGACCCCGCAGATACATGGTATGAAGGCGAGATCGGCTTCTTCGACTTTTATATCATTCCTCTAGCAAAGAAACTGAAGGAGTGTGGTGTTTTCGGGGTTTCGAGCGACGAGTATTTGAATTATGCAGAGAAGAATCGCAAGGAATGGGAAGCAAAGGGCAGAGAAGTTGTGGCAGAAATGGTAGCAAAGCTGCAAGCTGCACCTCCTTCGGTCGAATATCAGCTTTCAATGTGAAATTTTTCGTTGATTGATGAAGCGGCGCGCAGTCCAGCATAGTTAGTCTCTCAGCGAACATCTCTATATAACAATTAAGTATTTCATGCTTTAGCAATCGAATGAATAACATGCACAAAGAGGACATTATTATGAAAAAGCACAGATGAGCGCGAAGTTCATTGCGGCAAGGGAAAAAGGCAGTGACTGCGAATAGTACGGTACCAGCACAGTCTTGTAATAGTGACGGTACCGATGCGATGACTATTTAACAAGGCTCGGGACTGCTTTTCATTATTTGAGTCAAATTATCGTTCCTCCTACACATTATCTTATAGAGTTAACCTAGTTCTGATTTGTTGAAAATTATTAGCCTACCAAACTCCAGAAAAACTGTGAACAGTCAGGAATGCGAAGGTGGTATGCGGCAGGCACTAGTTTACATAATAGGAAATGCGAAGATTATCCTGCTTTATTGAAAAACGGCCTTGGACTTCGGCTTACTATTGCTGGGACTGGATTTCATGGAGTCATGATCAACGTGAGAATACACTATACCTCATAGTAATCGAAAGATTGCGATAACCTTAAGCTTACTGTAAGTTTCGCAGCGATCCTCGTCCGCATTCCGCATTGTTTCATCAAACATGGCGGCCGCAAGCAAGGAGCGACGCTGTGCATAACAAGTCATATCATTGCTCGCTTTGTGATCTTCTTTCTTTAACAATGGCAGATGATCAAGCGGAGACGTTAAGCGGAGAATCGCAAGAAATCCGGCAATATCCTTTGCCTACTCCTCAGAGAGCTCTTTCACCGCTGCGCGCTTCCGCTTATGACACGGAAACACCGCTACGCCGCAACATCAAGAAACCTTCCATACCTCCATCGACGAGTAAATCTCGCAGCAAAAGTCGCAACAATGATAAAACAAGAGTGCGACGGAAACGTCGTCTTCCCGGAAGAGATTTTCAACATCCGCAAGACATGATCGCCGCTCATTGCATATCTGTATCATTGCCGCATCGCGTCGCTTTTGAACGGAACACGCTTTCTCTGGACGAAAAGACATACAATTTACATGCAAAAAACAAACGGTCTCCTTCTTTAGGTCACTTGTACTGGATTCAGAGGTTGCAAAGTGTCACAAAGATTCGGCAAGTGCAGTTTCAAAATGTTTTGCCGGAGCAATATCAAGCCATTTTACCAGATACGAACGAATTACCATCACCTGCTCCCACACTCAGTCACAAAAGACACGATTACCACACCGTGCAGATGTGGGCTTTCCGAATGCGACGCCGGAGGAAATTGAGAGCAAACAAATCGAAATTCGTAACGAAACCGTGCAGGAAGAAGCGAGTTTGCGATTGATTGCTCTAGTGCCCGACTTAGGACGACAAGTCGGGGACGAAAAGACGCCTCTTCCATCAGCTCCTCCGAAATCAAAGTTTAGCATACTGACGCCCCCGCTGCAGTCGATTCCGTCCGCCAGTCAAGGTTGGCGACCGCGGCTGTTTCATGATCGTCCTTCTTATTTAGAGTATCTATATATTCATTGCGAAGCACCGGATGGATGTCTGGCACTGTACAATAGTGAGCTGCAAAAAGTTAGCGAGAATTTTTGGTATTCTAAGGGTCAAAAGGGATCTTTGGTATTCAGTCGGGTTGCGAAGAGACTTTGCCTTTGGTGTGGCGACCACAGCAAGCTGCTGATGAATCGTTTGGTGTAGTGACGATTTCGTATCGACATTGGCCGGATTTACAGGAAATTGATATGCCGGTTTATCCAGGCCGTTTCTCTTTGGAGAGATTGCAAAGCACAGTGTCCGGATCGGATGTGACGGATTCGGAAGTAAGCGTTGCCAAGAGAAAAGGAGTCATCGGCCGCATGTTTCGCACTCCGCAAAAGCCAACCAAGACGACTTCACCAACTCCCGGGTATGCATCGACTACTTACAAAGTGCGGATTTCGTTTTTGGGTGGAGATTTTCTTCAGCCATTGCTATCAACGCCGGAACACGACCATGAAACTACAACAAACAGACTGCTGGCTGATGTATCGGGCGACTTTGCTGTAGCCCTTGACAAACAAGACTCCGAGCCACCAGTCTCATCTGTGAAAAAACGATCACATTTGCTTCGGCTCCCGAAAGCTACGCAGCCTGCAGGCTATTTCGCGACTGCGGAGTTTCGTGAAGTGTTGTATTTGCCAGCTTCGTCACGCTACGAATATGATCGACCCCTCTCGTACTGGTCGTTGGTGAATCTGATGTTTCTTTACCCGCGTGTCTTGCATATCACCGGTAGTACTCTTAAGCATGAAGAGGGGGTTTCCGTTCGCATTCGAGCATGTAAGATTGAGGGCGAGCATGCTGTAACAATTGCCAATTCATTTTACAGCTCATCCTCTCAAGCGAATTTGCTTGATGAAATATATTTCGACGTTACTGCCGACAGTTTTTCTTCTGGTAACAGCGTCGTCTTGCAAGATGAATATAAGCTGAGACTACCGGCTTCTCTTGATAAGCGGTTTGTATTGCAAGTGTTATTGCTTAGCTCAAGTAAGGAAATACAAGGTGAGGTCCAAGTACCTCTATGCAGCTACTCATCCACAAAGTCCGGTAAAATCAAAGCGCTGACTCTTATTCCGAATGGTATTCATAGATTAAAACTGGGCGACTTTCAGCTACAGCTCGAAAGTCGTCTTGTGAGCGCAGTTCACGTTTCCGATCCCTCCGTGGCCGCATGGCTTCGTGATTGTCCCCAATCATACACCGAATCAAGCGATAGGAGCCAAGCACCGGTTACAAAGGAAGGTCAATCCGATTCAGTTTTGTCTGAAGCTTCAGAAAGTGCAGTTATAGCTCATTTCATGCCGCTCTTTTACTCTCATTTGTGGAACTTTACCCAGGGCAATGTAGAACCGGGGCTGTCGCAGTTATCCAATTTCTTTGAACTGCTTGATAAGAGCAAACAAGCGCTGGGCAAAATTCGTCTACCTGATTTTATTAAAAGCGTATTGGACGAATATGATGAAGTATTCATGACGAATAAGGAGGAGCCGATTCCCGACAACGAAACAACGGACAAATTTCACACCACTCAGGAAGACATCGTTGAAGATGATAATTCCAATGCAAGTCGGGTACCATTTCGTAGCAACAAGAAAGGCCCTGTGTTCGGCAGGTTGGATAAACGTAGAAGAGAAACCATGAGAGCTCTGGGGCCTTCGGGAACTCCTTTTCCAGAACTGCTTTTGGGGCGTCGAAGACTGATCGAATGCGCTTGGAGGCAGAGTTACAATTGGGAAGCCAGGGTTTTGCGCTAACACCGTTTTTTGAAGACGATGAAACTATTGCAACTATGCCATCTGTGCTTACCGACTCGCGGTCTTTTATTGATTCCAGCGCTGGTCATTCGGAACGTTTCCTCTTGGCTGGATCTAGCAACAGGAACATTATAAAGACTTCCTTCCCTGTATCAACAGGCTTACAAAGCGATAACAACGAAAACGAGTTTGCTGCGCGCGTGAAAACAGTTGCTAAAGTCATATTAGCCCCATGCGTGGGTCCTTCTTTTCGAGCATTCTTTCAAGCAATATGACGTTGGGTGCTGCCGGCTGCTTTGAAACGCAGTCTGCAAACGAGGAATTCAAAGAAGACGGCCCTGATAAAGAGTCGACAGCAATATGTGCGTATTCCGGATCTGATGACGACCAGTGTCGTGAGCTCATTCAGGACGGCGAACACCACCTCATGTCCAAGAGCTCTTTTCGTGGGGTCATCGATAGCCCTTTGTTCCGCTTTTCGCTGAGTTTTGAGCAAGAAAATCAGATCCCTAGCGGAATCTGCGAGTACGTTTACGAATCAATTATTGTCATGTGGCTCCGAGCATGGTTGGATCACGTCGAGCTGATCTTTCGTGAACAAGCAGGCACGGTGAAAGGAGCTGCGACCTTTTCAATTCCTCCCTACAAATATGCTGGAATGAATCTTCGGACAATTTTCCGTTTCTACGGACACATGGATTTGCTTCTTCCGCTGTGTCTCAAATCATTCATTTTTCGGTACAATATCAACGTCGAACGCGTTTTCCCACCCGCTACCAAAGTTATTGTCGACCATAATCACATGCTGTTATTGGAGCCGTTTGTTGAACTTCTCGCTCGTGGACTCGTTGGGGAGGTGCTTTCTGGCCTCGGGTCTTTTACGAGTCGGGAGGAGTCGCTTCAACGAGCAATTCGGAGCTCAGAGATCGTACTCGACTTTCTCATTGGTTTGGTCTCATTTTTACACACTGAGCATATTCGAATACTTGTGGCAAAGTTTCTTCATACTTTGCGTAATGGTGAAACGGAGCATCTTGGAAGCGACATATCGGACATCAACTTTCAATGGGACGAGGAGAGTATCCATCGGGTTCGGTGTTGCCGCGAAATCCGGATTCACACATTGGAAGCATTGCTTATCTTGCCTGCATTTGTTAATCTAAATTATCCCCTCAAGTATTCTGGCCACGCAGATTATTCACCCGCACCAAAAGCAATATGGCTCCAACAACACCAGGATTGTGACATGAAATTCGGAAAATTAGTAAGCAATGAAGAGTCAACTAGTAGTCTGAACAAACTGCCACAGAGCGGCTGGCTTGCTGAGCTACTCATTGGAGAGGGTCTCTCCATATCCTCGTTGTCTAGCGAAGCAATAGTTGCGGAAGCGATCGCTCAACTTGAAGTGACCTCTACTGGAAGCACAGCGAGCACTATGTCACTCATGAAACGTCCTGGTGCCGCTTTGAGTAGAGATGATCTCTTGATGTTTCAATCCCTCGGACTCAAAGCAATCAGTGTCGTGTATGAGTTTGGTTTACGACGACACGCTCTCGATCGACGGTATCAATCTAATTCTGCTAGAGAACGCACTGCCGCGCTCTTTGCCCCGGTTGTTTTAGACAAATCTTTATCAAGCGTAAAGTGGTTATCCAAAATGGATCCTACGCAGAAGATTAGATCACTTTGGCTCCTGTCGTTCATTTTTGTTCTCCAAGAAGCCCCAGACGCTCTTCTTCGTCATTATTTGCGGCGCTGCTGCGATCCCCAGGTAAGCGAATGTCTCATATGGTGTTTTTCAATCTCGTCAACTTAATTTATTGTTTTTATCAAGAATTTACGCATACATAGATTCGTTCGATTGCTCCGGCTTTGCAGTGCAACTTTTCAGTCTTTTACAGAAAGCCACGGCAACTCGTCACCCAGCAACTTCGACAATGTAGTCGCACCGTGGCTTCTACAAGAAAGTTTTAACACAATTTGCGCTAGTGCTATTATAATATTTGAGGAATGCGTTGATCTCATTTCCAGCGATCCTCCTCAACAGGTGAAACTGCTGCAAGGGATTCTTGATTTGCTTTTGAACGTTCTCACGTCGCCGCAATCATCTGTGACTCATTTACGAATAGTTGGCGGAGCCTTGCAAGTCCTCGAAACTTTTGGCGCCGCCCAGTTCGTAGCTTTTGTAGGCCAAAATCTTCAACACTGGATTCGGGTTTTGATAAGCCTCATGAACAGTGTTTCTTTGAGCGTAAGATCTATTGCAGTTGATTTCTTCGTTTCTCTGATGGGCAGTGTTTTCGATCTTGAGGGCAGCTTAGATAGTATTTCTCTAGTATTTCTCACTGTCCTTCCAGAAGTGGCCGCTCGAGAAATAGGAATCTACACCGTGAGTGGGCATATCAGCGATATTGACCATGTTTCAAAGGCTTTGTGGCCTCTCCGACGTGCTCTTGCTGAATTAGGAGACGCAAGTCCACTCGACGACGATAGGGTTGACCCAGCTCTCCCTTACAATCTACATCCCTTCTGTCGGGCAAGTCAGGCTGTCCTTGATGGAGTATTGATTGAACTGAAATTGAAATGGGAAGAAGTATTGGGGTTTAAAATTTCTCGGAGCATACCGCGCGAATCCCATTTTGACGCCGACGAGGAATCTCTTTTTGAAGCGATTTCTTTTTTCTTGCCTGAATCAGGCCCCCTGCAGCGAATCCGCTGGCTGACGACATTATCACATCTTCACGAGTCGAAAACACATTGGGTGGAAGCAGCAGAAGCCATGTTTCTTTGCGCCCGCACCGTGGCAGATTCGCTCCGACATTTGCAGTATGTCTGGCGGCCATCTCGGTTTGTGTTATGGAGTGACACAAAGCGCTCGCTTTGGCTTGAATCGGTTGGCGAAGAAATTGGACATCCGGACAGAGGAAATGCTCAAATCATGGATTTCGCAAATCAGTTTCTGGAGCCCTCATCTCTCCAAGGAAATCAATCCAGCAGTAAACTCACTAAGCTTTCTCAACCAACCCTACCGATGATGTGCAAAAAACTCATTGAATTTTCAAAACGCGCAATAGATCTATATCTAAAAGGTGACGGGTTGGTCCGATTGGCATACGCCCGATTAGAAGAGCTACAAGCGTCGTTGATTTCCGCACTGGGTGGTACCTCGTTTTTGATACCTACTCGAGGCGGTCTTTCGACCTCTGAGCGTAACTTTGAGGACGATGCTGCATTGCGAAGGGTTATTGCTAGCCTCAGCGGCGATATGGCAAAGCTTGCAGAGCGATTACTTCTGGACGTAAAGGACGACGTATCGAATGGAGGAATTCTGCCCTACTCTGCTGGATCCCATATTTCGAAGGCAAATGAATCTTGCTTCGTTCTGCTTCGTTTCTCCGGTACGAATAAACCTCTTCGTTTTCAGGAAAGCACCACACTACCAACATTTGTGGACTGGGATACTGATTGCATTTGTCGAGTATCGCGATCTATCGTTAACAACCCTTCAACCGATCCAGTGGAGTTCTCGAGACAACTGTGTAGCGCATTTGTACAACCGTTTGCTTCTGCTTTGAAAGAATCCGGCAATGTTATTGTTCAAGTTAATAATTCTTCCACTGAAACAACTACGACAGACGCCGACATTGTGATTCATGTTTCCATGCTGGAAGCAGTCGGCACCGCCGAAAACACACGGCGCTTCCTCCAATACCGAGCCGATGGAACATCCGTAACGGAGTTCACTGTAGCACATCCCTTTCCTTGCGCTCTCTCTCGACAACGAATTTTGCTTCAATCCGAGATTGTCCCGAGTACGTACACAGTCTGAGATGTTGCCCGTCAACTTTGGTTACTGCGTTGATAAAAGTTCTATCTCGTCTTAAGTTTCAACACTATATGATTTCTTAGATATTTGTATTAAACAGTGTAATTTATCTTTATGACCTTGTGTTCACAAAGAAGCGCGACGCAAATAGCATGGAGGGTGCCTCTAGCGTCGCAAAGAATGAGCGTGCTGAAAGTTGGGAATCTTTCGAAGTTCCGCTCTCTTTTCCAAGCTCGATCAATAATATCATCATACGAATGCTTTTGAACCGCATTACTAGATTTCCTTTCGTTTTTTAGTTGAGAAATGCTGCAAGTCAATAGAATCTCCGAGTCATCTTCTTCATCATCCAACGTTTCTTGTGACACGTTATTCGCAACACACCATGCTTGAATAACAGAACGTAGTGCACGATTGGAAACCAAATCTTTCACGGTGAGTATATTTCGTGTCATAGGACACGTATTGTTCTTTTCTTTGAGCCATTTGAGGATCGCTTTCCGTTCGTAATTGTGGCCCGATCGCGTCATGACCGGATGCATCATGATACACTGCGAAATCGGGCATAAGAAATGCGAAGGAGTAATCATCTCATCATGTTCTAATACGGTGAGGGATGACATGATTTTGCTTTGAAAAGAAACAGAGTAAACGTTTATCAATCGAATGAGATATTCTCGGTGGCTTACGATGGCGAAAAAGCGGATGAATGGGAAGCGGAGGAATTTTGTGGGAAGAGCGGAGAAACGAGAGAAGTGTGACAAAGTGAGACATGACGTGGGCCACCCAGTTAGTTCTTGTCTACGTGGTATACCGAATGTATGGACTTGAAAGAAAAGGAATGTGGAGCAAAAAGTACCTAGGTGGCATCTGCGGGACATTGTTCTGCTTTGTTCGTGAGTTGAGTACGTGGCAGCTCGACAGAAACAACAAACAAGAAACATGACCAGAATTATTTCACGACTCACGACTCACGACATCGACATAGAGACATAAAGGGCAAAATAAAAATAAGTCGATTACCGGTACGATTACGGTTGTTATGATTGTGGTTGAGGATCTTGCATAACCTCACCCTATTGTAAGAGATGGGCACCGCACAAAACTTTTGCATGCAAAAGACTTCCGCAACGATAGCACGACCATAATGAACGAGTGAATCAGCGAATAATAAACCTACAAGCAACGCGAATAATAACGAAATCTTGCCAACCAGTCGATATAATGAAGACAATTACAGCAACTAAGCCGCAGCAAATAAAAGGTTGTGTTAAAAACAAGACGGACGATGATTCGCAAAAGAACTTCTCTTTTCCGCACCGCAGCGCTGTTTGCCTCGAAGATCATTTCGATGCTTTCGAGTCCACGATAGTTCCTTTTACACCATTGATATAAAAAAGAAAAGAAGGAAACTTCAAAGAGATCAATTTGCTGCAACGAGTAGAGGAAAGGCTTTTATTTCAGGAAAACGAAGCACACGACCCACGTCCCCTAGTATTAGAACGAAGTCAAGCTGTATGGTGTCTGCACGATTGCTTGCTAGAGGATGATAGCGACCAAGAAGAAGAATAACTTGTCTTCTCCGCGAATCCTTGTTTTGCAGTTCACAAAAAGCGTCGCCTCAGATGGAATCATAGAATTTAGGTCGATGATGCAAGATCGCTTTTTCTTCTTTTCGATATGAAAGAGAGTGTTTTCAAGTGTGAAGTACAAGTAGCTATTGCAAACGCTCATGAACGTTTGACGCGGCAATAACAATACATTTCATTTGGATGGGGATCTTCAATCATGCAGGCAAAACACGGAAGGAACCCGAAAATTTGATGCATCGCAAAATGTATTCGATAAGTAAATCAAAGTCAATCTATAAACAAGCACCTCAGAACTATGATTTCAACACTGTCGCAGGTTTGGGCAATGATGTCGAGGATAATGATTGAGCCCCGGAAAATCTCCTGCCATGGTCTCTCAACATTCGGATGAAGAAATCGACTCACTTGCGGTGCTTGTATAATCGTGTCGAACCAAAGGATGCGGTTATGGAGGTCGATACTGTGTCAAGGGTTCCCCTGATCGTTCAGAATTGCGTTGTGCTTGTTTTTCTATAACGCGCAAACTATCGGTCTCTTCGCTATTCGCCAATCGAAACACCGTTGGTTCGGGCGAGCGGCGCATGCCAGATGCTTCTTTGCGGCGCATGAATAAGAACAACCCATGGTGCTAAGCAATTGCAATAACGAACGTCTCTGCGACCCATAAACCGGGAAAATGTGATGACGAGTGGATGTGCAACGTCCTTTGATCGAAAGCATTTTCGTATGCAGTTTCGGTGTCCAGTCTCGAGTCGCGTCATCGCAGACGGTACACCGTGCGCTGTTGTCAATCAGAAACATCAGTCACAGAGGTAGGGGACAGAAACAAAAAACGTAACTTGGAGACACTGGGCAAAGTGTTAGAAAAGAGAAAAGTCGACACTCGAAAGTTCCGGAAGTATATAATCGTTCAGAAATTATCGGCTCAAATTCGTTAGGCTTTGCCGCAAGCCGCAAGCCGCAACCGCAACTCTCTCCAGCAACCAGCAATAGCCATTCGCAGACTCTATCTAAGAGAAGAAGGTATTTTCATAATTGTTTTTTGGAGTTCTGAAAGTCTGAAAGCATAGCCTCTGTAGACCAAGCCGTTCTAAAACTTTGCGGTTAATCATGACTGAAGTCCAGTCCTGGAAAATAGACCTCCACACTTGAGGCTACAGTAAAGTTACAGTCGACAAAGAAATGCGGAGTAGTAATTGAATGCTAGGCAACACGCAAATGAATGTAATACTTGCTAGCACCTCCATTCATGCATTCTCAGCCATCAGCACTCAGTTTTTGTAATGTAATTAGGCGGATATTATTCAGCGACACTTCAAAACCAAAGGCATGAAAGATAATACTTTCTCCACACGACGCACGGTCAATAAACCTCGGCTTCAGTAGTTTGCTTATTAGCTAGCATGTTGACCAGTCATCAATCATCAATTGAGAATCATAGGTACTTGATCGCAGTGCACCAAGCAAATTATAATAAAAAATTAAGATTGTTCATAACTCATGACTGAAATTCAGTCGTGACGAAAGGTCGCTTACACTTTGGATGTACAGTTCTATTTCAGGCGCAAAAGATGAGCCATAATGAAATATTGCGAGAGGAGACAGATGAATGATTGTGGCGATAAAACAACGACTTCATTTGACCAGTTTTTATCACAACGATATCTTTCAGTCTTCTCTAGAGTATGCGTCTCCCTGTCACTGTGCCTGTTTTTCCATTTGTGATACTTTTATCACAATTCGTTGCTTTGTCTGCGTTTAGCAGCACGAGAATACCTGAAAATGTCAAAATACTCATTCTACCCGGATTTGGGAACGATATGAGTGACTATTACTTATCGCAATACCCCGAGGGATCGTTAGTGCAGTCGTTACGAAAACGCGGCTGGAACGAAGAGGTAATTCGTGTTTTGCCGTTACCCAAGCGCTCCGATTGGCTACAAGTATTCTGGAAGGGAGCTTTCGATCCGCAATTTTGGGCCGGTCAAGCTCCGCCAATTCGTCCGGCTTTTGCGTGGTACTTACAACGAATTGCCAATACTATTCAAGAGATGAGAAACAGCGAAAGCGAAAGCGGCAGCGAATCGATATCGACTACTTCACCCAAAATTATTCTAATAGGTCATAGTGCAGGAGGATGGTTGGCTCGAGCGGCATTGGGATATTTAAGTCAGTCAAATGGAAAGAAGAAGCTTCTCCTGCTATTCCGCTCGAATGTATTCTCGGACTAGTCACATTAGGAGCGCCCCATCTTCCTCCGCCTCCGCAAATCATGGACATGACACGAGGTGCATTGCGGATTACAAACGAACAGTTCCCCGGGGCGTATTATCAATCATCCACAAATGAACCCGACTCGTTGTTTTACTTGACGGTCATGGGAGACGCCGTTCGGGGTGTGCAACAAGTACGAAAGAGTCCGTGGGAGCCGACGGTGGTGTCTGGATTCGCTTACAATTCGTACGAAGCGGTTTGTGGGCAAGCACCGGAAACAATTAACCTTGCCTGGGATCTTTCATTCTATCAATCGACCGGATCAATGGTACGGCTCCGATAACGTTATCGATTCGTGGCACGACGTCATGCTAGAGCTCGTCGGACAACAACTCGAGCAAGAGGGTAGCAACAAAAAACAGCCGTGGAACTTTGATTTTTGGAATCTACCCATCAAGATTCGGTAGATTCAATGCCATTTTTTGGATGGCAGACGTTCGCGACGCGTATGATTCACGACCATTGAGATTCGTTCCTCTTAGACTAGCTTGCTTGTTCAAGATTCTGGAGTTGTAAGATAAGAGAAGATTCACGCGATAGCAATGGTTGCCTGCTTCAGATCAAGCACCGTTCCGCTCTCTCTAAAGTACTTTTCTTTGCCTTCCTAGCTAGACTCAAGCAACCCTTGACTCCCAGAACTGTAGCTCTAGAAAGGTGTTGACTGTTGACTGGCCATTATTAGAGGTTCCAGCGAATTCGTTGCGCAACTCTGTGAGAGCCAGATTGCGGTTTGCGGCATCTGCTTTTGAAATTTACTACGAGCAGCAAGAACAACCATGATCACGATTACCGATTACGTCTTACCTTCGTGGTCGTGTCTGGTGTCTTCGGTCGAGTGTTCATCAGCGTTTAACAACTCAAGAGAGTGCCACGAATACGTGCCAAAAAGTCGTGGGCCACAACTCAGAATTCAGAATTCATTCAGGATCCTTTCGAGTGTAGAACAAATCTGGACGTGGCAACCCGACTAATCTACATTCTGCATGATACAGCAAGCTAGATTCAACAACCTATTATAAAAATGACTACAGGCTAAGACTTGAATGATGCATCATAGACTTATTACGATCATTACAAAAGAATGAATCACGAAACACTCAGTTTGTGAAAGCTTATGCAAGATGCGAATTGCGTGTTTAGCTCCGGCATTCGAATCTCAGACATTTATTACTCTCACTGCGTTCTCAATCATGGCCCATTCGACTTTCGAATGACCAATGACCGGAAGAAAAGATGCCACGATCGAGAATTTGTAGTCGTGATCACTCCCAAAGACACTCATCATCAGTGTTTCAGACAAAAGAAGGACATCAGGCACTAAAGGCGTACAGCATTTATCAGAGCGGATGATAGTTTGGGATTTTGGGCCCAATTAGTCAAATCTAGCACGTATCAGCAACCTTGCACCTTGCAGCAACCATGCCATAAAGAATCTGTAAGATTCACGATTGAGCGGCGGATCGTTCGGCCTTCATTGGCCAGCCAAACTGGATTACACGTTCTTGGCTCTTAAGACTTGCTGGTTAGAGAATTATCACCATTTTTTCATTTGACCGACTCTCAAGTCAAACAGAACACAAGGTCGCATCATGTTCCTGGTAAGCAACTCGGTTGCCACCACAACCAAGAAGATCGGCATTGAGCAAAAACGCCGTGATGAGAAGATCAAAAGCAAAATAGTCAATTCGAAGGCAAAATGGTCCAAGGATATAACCTACACCGACAGCGAATCGCTCCGATCAGGGGGGTTCGGAGAGCCTATCGATCACGAAGAGAAGCGCCTCCATCAAGTCGGGTTCACCTCGAGAAGAGTCGGATGGATGTGAAAGAGTTACGAAAGAAATGAGAGCAAAGGCATACGCCATCGCGTTCATTGAAGGTCAGCTCGACAAGTACCATGCTGATATTGAGACATGCACCAAGAGATACGAGGCTTGCAAGCAAATCATTTTAGCAAGAATGCAGAGTCGCTCGGCTGTTGGGATCATCCTCGCCATTAATGAATACAAGAAGCTTTTGGCCAAAGAAGCAACCGCAAGAAGAGTCGTTGAGCAGCTGGAGTCGCTTTTGTCGGAAGTTGTGGACTGCATCGAGCTTCCTGGAACAATTGCACAATACAAAGCCAAGGCGAAGGAAATTGTCGAGGAAGCGCCGGTTGACCCTGAAACCTTGCCGCTGGCGGGCGTAACAGGAAAGATGGTGTCAGATGAACTAGCGAAGCTCGGCATCGCTCGAAACTAGAGACACCCGGCGATGAATCAATGTTCATATTAAGTCTTTCTATACTTGTAAACAATTACTCTTTCAAACTAATTTATTTCTCAAATGCTTGAATTCATTTCACCAATTTGTGAACGCATTATCACGATGTTGGCCTCCTTACTAGTAGTCCGTACTTTATCATACCTCAAACCTCATTGCTCATGTTCATGCTCATGGACCATGGACAGATCGCAGGATCGCAGGGCTGTAGAAGGCACAAGACACAACTCAAAACTAAATGCCTCTCTCCGTCCCCGGTCTCCGTCTTGGTGCGGTTATTAAGGTTGAAGGTTGATAGTCTACGTTCTACGTGGGCACGGTCACAGTCACAGGTCACAATTTCATTCACAATAGTTGCTGTGTTGCTGTTGATCATTGAGGATGGGGTTTAGGAGTTACCCGGGTCTCATTTTGTGATTCCCAATCACGCTTAAAGCTGAGGGCGATGACGTAACGCGCATCATCAGCTTGAGCGAATGAATACTGTGACTTGAAACTGTACTCAATAAAGATGTCAGTTGTTCTTTGACCGAGATTTTCTGACAAGACTACATTAACCAGTATAGTGACATCGGAAACGGAAGATGGTGTTTGGTGTTTCGTCCTTTTCTCCGTCCGCCGTGAACTTCTCGCTTGCGCACGCATTTTCCCATTGCATTCCACTAATAAATCTGCTTGTCGGTTCTGATCATTCTTTTCATTCGATTGACAGAAGCGAATTCATTTATGAACTTTTTCATACTCAGAATAATACGCTGTAACAATTTTACGATGAACGACTTCGAAACGATGAACAATCCATATCGTGCCGCCATTTACCTGAATAATGTTTCCGTCACCCTTTCTGTGCTCTTCAAGCACTGAATACACTGAGAGATGCTGTTCAGATCGTGTCCAGTCTTTGCTCTAGAGATCTACCCGAGTCATCTCTTGTGAACGCTACATTAGTGAAAGCCGCACAACGGCTCGCAAATCCTATCACCGATGATCCCCCCTTTTCGACGAAGGAGGTTACAGTAATCGCCGAAGACACGCTGGTGTATTCGAACTTCAAATTTGCTCTTCACGGTTACTATGTTGTTCATATCGACAGCCTCGATCAGTCAAGGGGTTGTTACGACCAAGATCAGGCGATCGAGTGTGCCACAATTCTTTATAACTTGGGCATGACTTACGAGCTAGTCAACAAGCAATGCCCAATCGAAGCGCTTGTTAGTTTCTCTTTGGCGTATTCACTGCTAGAGCCAACGATACAAAAATGGCTCGAGGGCACTTTACCACAAGACAAAAATCGCATCGATGAATGCGACTGGTGTCGCATCTTACTGGTCGGATTTCTTTCTTTGCAGAAACTGAAAGAGTATGCGTTACAAATAGGGATTGACGAGAATCACGCCACCAGTATCCTGGAAATTATGGAGTTTGCTATCATCTTGTTTCAGAGGACGGATAGTACAGTGGGCGAAGTGGTAGCTGCAGCCGCTTGACGTTCACAACATTGCTGGTTAATGGTAAGTACAAATGTATTTGTTGCGCTTGCTAGCTCTTGCTCACCGGTTGTTTTGAAAGAGGCACATTACCAGCTTTGAATGAGGAGGCCTCATGTCGAACGCAATGTTATTCAAATCACAGCGAAACACGGTAAGAAAACTATTGCATTTGTGTTGTACGTAGAACTTTTGTAAGCATATAAACATTCGTTAAAATACAACTTTTCACTATAACAATCAAGTAATTAGTGTTGTTCCGGGATATGAGTTGTTTTCGAATCACGACGCTCTTCGATATCATGTTATCTTGCGAGAAGAAGAGCGTTCCGAATTCCGACCTCATTCCAGTTGTGTCATCCCAATGCTTGTTCGCTTTGCAAACTGAGACACCTTTATCCTTGCGGTCATAGCAATGCAAACGCTTTCAACAGGAATTGCATTGCACGCTTTGAATGTTGATGTTGAAAATATCTTTTCGATAACGAATAAATAATATCCTTTTACACGATTTAGTATAGTCTCAAAGTGTAGGCGACCTTTTATCCGACTGCATTTCAGTCATGAATGCGTTATCTTACGAGCCAGCATTTGCAACCTGATATCTCCGTTCCGGCCTGTCCATTTGTACTAATGAAATGTGATAAAAGCCACATCTGTATGTCTGTCAATGAAATTATCGTCAGCGGCGTTTGAAATACACTATACACTCCATGAATGTTTATGCCGAAGATGTTCGTGGAATTCATGAAGTTTACACTCAACTGTAGGGGGGAGTCACGACTGGTTTTCTTCGCAGTCACGAAACACATAAAGTCGTTGGCGGCGACAACAAAACACTTCCCTGATACTACATACTACTCTTTCAAACTACTTTCATAGTACTGGTACAGTAACTATTTATTAACTCAGTGAGCAACGCAATGAGCAACGAAGGAGAAGAGCCACAACCGTCCTCGTCCTCGGAATCGCAACCGATCGTTGCCGATCCGTCGCAACAAAGCACATGGCCTATTTACAGGATGCGGGAGACACCGCAGCATCTGCGAGATCTCTATTCAAGTGAACAAGCGACTCCTATTGTGTTGAAAAGGAAAAATGGAGTCCTTCTGTATCTGTGGCATCGTTATTAAACGACACAAACGCGTAGGAGCGAGTTCAAGATGAGCTAAGCCTGGGGGCTCAATAACATGTTCATTCATTGCGATATTATAGGTCGCTCGAAAGAAGCTATCTTCGAAACCGTTAAGATGATCTGGGATTTACCAGCCACGGGTGTAGAAAGGATTTCTACTTACAGCGAAACTGCATGTTCACCGGACGATCTACTTCGTTTGTTTCAGACAAAATATCCTGATGAATCGATGGAGTTGTGGTTGATGTTAAGGTCAGATGAAGAATATGCTCATGTCGAGCGACATTCAAATGGTTATTCCATGTATTACGATGGGAATGATCTTGAAAGGTTTATAAGCGGCATCAGTGAGATGCCAAATGTTCGGGAAATTTACTTTAACCATATGAAATTTAAACTCCCCCTCGAACTGACACGAAAAGCGCTCTCAACACCGGTTCATTCGATACGCATCTGTCTTGATGATAAAGACTTACAAGGACATGATTTCAGATCAGTGAACATTGTGGCGAAAGAAGTTTCTTTTGTAGTCTTAGCAGACTGCCTTTTTCCGAGGCAACTAACGGCTAACCTTCTCCGCCAAATGGGACGCTCGGGGCAGTTAGAAAGCATGGACTTTGCGTTTTGCTGGAATCGTCGACCCCAGAATTGCAGAAGATGTCGTGACAGAGCTTATCAGGATTATTGAAACAAACCAAAATCTTAGAGTGGTGAAATTGCGATCTCGAACGTTCAAAGTCTGTTGGGGCAATCACGCCGAGAAGATTTTGGCTGCAATGAAACGGAATCGAGGACTGTGTTCTGTCAACATGGATGCAGAATATAAGAGACATTATGTGTTTCCCATTGATATCGATCCAGAGATTAATCGGCGCTTCCTTGTATTTAATCGCATCTTTCGTCTTACCCAAGAACCTCAGTCAGCTCGACAGCCATTGCTGGTACTTGTGCTCAACCGGAAAATGAGAGATAAATTTCGAAGCCATGCGTCGCTGTTGGAGCAACATACCGATACTCTCTGCGAGCTACTTCAGGAATCCTTGGGTAGTTCGCTAGTCGTCGCGAATCAGAGCTTGGGCGACGCTACCTCAACATCGATTTCTGACATACCAGCACCTATGAAGAAAGCGCGGCAAAGGATCAGGATACAACCAGCAAGGACTGCAAAGACACAAGAATCAACTCGTGAGCAGCTGACTGCAGGTTCACGAGGTATCACCGCGACGACTCGTAAACGAATCACTCGAAAACAACCCGCGCGAGCCGCAAAGCGTCGAAGACGATAGATAGCACGATGTTCCCTCGTAACGATTTTGTATCAGTAGTAGCAATATATAACTAGTTGTTCCCAAATCAATGATACGGTTCGAGGTAATGCAATCTTTTGTCAATTTTGTGATTGTACGTGTATCGATAGGAACAGTCAAGAGTTGTTCAGTATTAATAACGGTGATTGGGTAGAACAGAATCCGATAGCTCTAGGTCAGCCAACGCATGTGAGGAAAGCTGCGTAGTGTAGCAACTGTGATATTTTCCGCAGGAATTACGTATTGCTTTGTCAAGGACAAATTGAATTTGAATCTGATAAAGAATTCCGAAAAGTACCGCACCCATCGAAGTTGAGACGCCGCAGCAACGATTTGCAAGTAGGATGCCAATTTCTTCCCTGATAAATCGGCTCCAGTTTGCACGCTACTGAAGTAAGTCGAGAAACTGACGTTGTCGCTTCTCAAATGATTTTGAGCGCTTGTATACCGAACGCAGAACTATGAGAAGTCAGCATCGACGCTCTAGTGAAATGTATTCGAGCGCTAAAAACGACCCCCAAATTGAACCGTCTACCATCTCTTGATGAAGTAGCCATTGTTTTTATCTCGGCATTGAAAGGACCATTCTCTTCCGCAGTACGTTGGAATTGTTCATTGCTGCTTCGCCCTCCGGGTAAGCAAAATAATCATCATCCTTACGATAATGACGATAATAAAGACGTGGGAATGTGAACTGACGCGCGGGGCCCAAACCATTTCGTGACGACGTCGAGAATTTTGCGATTCTACTCGAGCCAGACAACGCCATGATCACCTCGCTGTAAGCATCAACAAGAGGAGCGCGCGTCGATGATCATTCATTGTTAAGTCAGATATCCTGTTGACCATTATTGATTGACTGCCTGACCAGATTAGCCGCCATTGTCATTCTGGCAAAATTTTTTTATTAATAAAATTTTTTGCTCCGCGTTCGCGATAATAAAGTCGGTCAGTTGTCTTCCGAATTTTACTATAAACCAATGTGTTAGTTTACGCAAAAACTTATACCAGTGCGACTCGCGGCGGTACCATTAGTTGTTGTTCGTCTCTATCCATTTTTCGACTATGTTTGACTGCAATGCCATGATACAATGAACCAACATCGCTCATTCGCATCGATAAGCAATGTTCACAGTCCATTCGAAATCGAAACGCAAAAAAGTGCTAAGATAGAACGCACCAAATGTCTACGTGAAATTCACGTAGGCCTTGTAGGAATTTTATCGATGTAGGTAGCATTGGGCACTCTAGCGAGTTCGACCTCATCCATTTCACGGGTCCGACAGCGACAAATTTCATCAGAAAATTCCTCATCATAGCTTCATAATCACAATGAGCAAGCCTCGACATTCATTGGAACGCCAAAATATGAAAAAAGCCAACAGAGGCAGTGTTGCTGAAAATGTCTACGTCCATTTCACGTAGGCCCCGTAGGAAAATTTATCAACAGAGGGGGCACCCGGATATTATGAAATTCGACATCGCAATTTCGCAATCGTCGGCCAAGCAACATGAATCTAAACGGTAAGCAAGGAAGGCAACAAATAAAAGCCAATTCGCTGTTGCAAGCGACTCAAACTTACAGGAGGGTATTATTTACTGAGTCAAACTATCATCGACATGAATACTGGTAAGGTTATAACAAAGCCGTGCGCCCACTAAAGTTAAAATACTACTGTATCGTTAAGGTTAACGATGCAGCTTCCTTCGGAACAAAACGAATAATGCGCAAAAAGACGTCCGAACTTTTTTTTGATTGAACGTGATACGAAAGATACAGTATGGATGATAACAAAAGCGGCCAGGAAGTCGAACAAACAGCTTAAGATGAGAACTGACTTGCGAAATAGACTGGTGAAGACGATTGCGCAAAGTCGGCGCGGCACCCACCTGTGACCAAGAGAAGGATAACAACTCGCTTTGTCAATAACTTAAGCTACGGAGTAATGCAACAAGAACGATTTACGTAACATATTTACATGTAATCAACGAATTACGTCTACGCCTCTAGTTGCGTGAGATCACGAGCTTTGTGAGCTCATCAGACACCATCTTCGATGTCACTCCTGTCAAAGGCAGCGTTTCTGGATCGACAGGCGCTTCGTTGACAATTTCCATTGCCTTGGCTTTGTATTGTGCAACTGTTCCGTGAAGCTCAATGCAATCCAAGACCTCCGACAGAAGAGACTCCAGCTGGTCGACGACTCTTCTTGCGGTGGCTTCCGCTGCTAGAAGCTTCTTGTACTCATTGATGGCGAGGATGATCCCAACGGCTGAGCGTCTCTCTAGTCGGATCAGAATAACCTGCTTGCAAGCGTCATACGATTTCACCACCAGATCAATGTCAGCTTGGTACTTCTCAAACTGATTTTCAATGAACGCGATTGCGAAAGCCTTTTCTCTCATCTCCTTCGTGACTTTCTCACAATCGCTATACTTTTCTCGAAGTGAACCAGACTTGAGGGAGGTATTCTTCTTCAAAACCGAATAGGAATCGGAACCACTCGATCGAAAGGACTCGCTGTCGGAGATAGAAGGATCCTTGGACCATTTTGCTTTCGATCTCGATATCTTATTCTTGATCTTGTCGTCGCGGTATTTCTGCTCAATACCGATATTTCTGGTTGTATTGGCAACTGAATGGCTGAGGATGAACATGTTGCAACTGGCACGCTCTCTTGGTTGACGCAGAGGAGATAATTCAAATTTATGAGCAGGAGCACTTGAGATTCGAAAGGAAGGCCCAAGCAACAAGTTACGAAGAAAAAAGTGTTTCGTAATTCGTAAGAATGATTTGACGAACAATAATGTACAGTAGAATGAATCTGGTTGATTCCCAGCATCGCTGAAGTACATGCTTGAAGTTCAAATCACACTTGGAAACAAATAATGTAAAGATAGAAAATCTTCATCCTTAGATTTTTGATTGTCTGTTGTCCATCACCCTTTTGTCTATTCGATCTTTGATAAAAAAGCGTGAACCATAATCCGTGCATCAACTGAGTCAGCCTACATCGTCCTCCACACAAAGCAACAGCTGAATCAACCTGAATCTTGAAACTTCGATGGGTAAGTTTTTCGGGCGTCTTCTTCTCAATAGAGACTTTGTCTTTTGTCTTTGTCTCTGGTCACTAGTCAATTAACATTTATGGCTATTAATGGGTCACTTGGACATTTTCAGAAGTTAGTCCCTGATAATACTCCGTACATTGTACATTGCACTTCTTGATACTTGGCACTTGGCAGTCCTTAACCGTTTTGAGCTTCCCATCCTAAGCTTTTTTATGTTCGTGATTGCACTACAGACAAGATTTTTATTTAGGGTCTAGGGAGCGTGTTAGGCACGGGGCTTGTGACGTGAGGCGTGAGGCGTGTGGCTTGTCGTTTGTGGTTTATTTTTGTGGTTTCGGGCTTGTTGCTTGAGTGGCAACTTGAGTCTTAGGGTGGCGTCGAAAGCAAGGTCGAAAGGACAAGAGCTCCTAACGAGGCTTGAAACTTTTGAATGTTGAAAGGATAGGGCCTATTTGCAAGATTCTTGAGCTCGTGGTCGAGCAAGCACTCTGGGGTTTTCAAGTCAAAAGAATTCATCAATTATCAATCATCACCGGATCAATGATCCCAGAGCCCAGCTTCAATTGACTAGCCCGATCACAAATACCCACCATGTACATACATTCCTTGGCCTCGTAACTCAAGCTACTAGAGACACAGAAAATATAGTAAGGTGTTTTCCTTTTCGAAACGAAGGACGATCAATTTGTGAGCAAGCTAGGGATTACACTTCAACTCTTGTTTAGAAATGCAGGGTAAGATGCAGGGAAACAACACCATATCCGGGTTCGCCTCTGTCGATAAATTTCCCCAAGGAAAGCTACGTGAGACTACGTAGACATTCGAAGCGCTGCGTTTCAATTTTTTCATGCGTTATTTTTCCACGAAGGTCGTAAAGCTTTCACGCAGTCAATCATATTTAAAGCATTCCTTGAAAGGAATGAACGGCAAAACAGACTTACTGAAACTTATTGTTCCCCAGGAGGAAGAGGGCAAGCGGCGTTCGATTATTTCCAGTCGTCAAAGCACATGGTCCTTTTACCGGATGCTCCGAAGTCCTTTGCATCTTTAAGATCTTTATCAAGAACATTACGCTCATCCTATTATTGTTCAAAGTGCGGTACTAAGATTTATCTTTGGAAAGACAGATTTAACGTGGATCATCAAGCCGATCATTTAATCGAGTTGGACTGGAAAGTTGATAAAACAAATGTGTACTGTAAAATTGTGGGTAGACTACTAAGACGGAAGATGTATTAGAAACAACCAGCTTGATTTACAATTTACCAGCAACACACTCGCAAAAGCTTTGCGTTGATTCTTGTCACAATCTCCCACCGGCTGATCTCCTTCAATGGTTCTACGCAAACTATTCTTCAGAGCCCATCAGCTTTCACTACCATTCGGCACGCGGCTCAGAAAAGGTTGTATTTTGCATTACAAAGGAAAATTTACCGAATCATTTTTGCCAATTGTCGCGAGAACGTTAAATCTGCAGGAGGTATCCTTCAAATTTGCTGCGCTGCCTCCAAAACTGGCGATTCTGGCTCTCGCAGTACCGGCTTATAAGATGTCTCCTCTTCTTAACGAAGCTGCCTTCAAGCACGATACTATTGGACCAGTGGAAATTGTGGCAACAGACATTTTTGTGATCATTCCTTTTCGTTCACTCTTTCACGGCGTTTGATGGCATCGCTTCTACGACAAATCGAGCAGTCGGGCCAACTGGAAAAGTTAAAGTTCGATAACAATTGGAGGCCAACCCCTGACCGTCCTGTCATAAATACATCAGAAAGCATCGCTACAGAGATCATAACATTTTGCAGTTTGGCCACATGAAGTGGGAGGGACACGCCAAGGAAGTTCTCGCAGCTATGAAAGACAACAATGGACTTCGCCGCCTCAACATGGACGATCCATACTTTCGGTTCAGGGACTACCCGGTATCTTTTGATGCGAGAATTACTGTGCATTTCTTCACTTCACTCGCTTCCTGCGCCTCGCGCAAGAACCACCGGATACTCGTCAATCCTTGCTGATAAACGTTCTCATCGGAATGGCGGACGGCAAATTCCAGTTTCGTGCGTCCTTGCTAGGACAGCATGTCGACACTCTTTGTGAAATTCTTCAAGTGGTACCTTACAGTATCGGAGAGCCTGCTTTGAAGCGAGCTCGGACGGGATAAAGATCAGCGAGCAAGAAAAATAGCCAAACGAGTGCAGCAAGAAGAGGGAGCATTAATTGCAATAACAACAAGGAAAACGCTGAGTGTCATTGATTTAACTGGTAAACAACGGAGCGAGAGGAGGCCTATTGTGGTGGGTCAATGAGTTTCTTTTTTCAAATAAAGGTCGCTTTTATAGGCAAGATACAGAATCTTCATGTTGCATTGAGATACTTACAGCATCCCACACCTCCTCCCGCAATGTCAGAAATCTGGAAGTGGTGTTTGGATTCAAACAAGAAGCCTGTGGCATTTCCTTCAGTGTTTTGGGTCGTGCAGACATTCTGTGAGACTTCCAGACATTCGGGATAAGGTGTTTTGCGTCGCACAAAGAGTTTATGCTCGTACCAGAAAGTTCTGAACCCGGTGTTTCGGTTTTAGATATCCTTTTTCCGTATTCCAGAAATTCTGGAATTGGTACTTCGTTCACACAGAAATTCTGCAATGGGTCCAGATATTCTGGACCCGGGTGTATTGGCATTTACAGAAGTTCTGAGAGACTTTCAGATATTTTGGATAAAGTGATTGGGATGACCTAGAGATTCTGTGCACGTTTCAAATAGTTCACGGTCGGGGCTTTCCGTCCGACAATGACTTTGTGCATTTTCCAGAAATTTTGGAATCGGTGTTTTGGGCCGTGCAGACATTCTGTGAGACTTTCGGACATTCTGGATAAGGTGCTTTGCGTCGCACAAAGTGTTTATGCACGTTCCAGAAAGTTCTGGACCCGGGGTTTCGGTTTTAGATATCCTTTTTCCGTATTCCAGAAATTCTGGAATTGGTACTTCGGTCACACAGAAATTCTGCAATGGGTCCAGATATTCTGGACCCGGGTGTATTGGCATTTACAGAAGTTCTGAGAGACTTTCAGATATTTTGGATAAAGTGATTGGGATGACCTAGAGATTCTGTGCACGTTTCAAATAGTTCACGGTCGGGGCTTTCCGTCCGACAATGACTTTGTGCATTTTCCAGAAATTTTGGAATCGGTGTTTTGGGCCGTGCAGACATTCTGTGAGACTTTCGGACATTCTGGATAAGGTGCTTTGCGTCGCACAAAGTGTTTATGCACGTTCCAGAAAGTTCTGGACCCGGGGTTTCGGTTTTAGATATCCTTTTTCCGTATTCCAGAAATTCTGGAATTGGTACTTCGGTCACACAGAAATTCTGCAATGGGTCCAGATATTCTGGACCCGGGTGTATTGGCATTTACAGAAGTTCTGAGAGACTTCCAGATATTTTGGATAAAGTGATTGGGATGACCTAGAGATTCTGTGCACGTTTCAAATAGTTCACGGTCGGGGCTTTCCGTCCGACAATGACTTTGTGCATTTTCCAGAAATTTTGGAATCGGTGTTTTGGGCCGTGCAGACATTCTGTGAGACTTTCGGACATTCTGGATAAGGTGTTTTGCGTCGCACAAAGAGTTTATGCACGTTCCAGAAAGTTCTGGACCCGGGGTTTCGGTTTTAGATATCCTTTTTCCGTATTCCAGAAATTCTGGAATTGGTACTTCGTTCACACAGAAATTCTGCAATGGGTCCAGATATTCTGGACCCGGGTTGATTGGCTTTATCAGAAGGTCGGAGAAGTTTTGAGATAATCCGCCACACGAAGCGTGCTTTTTATTTGCTATCGAGCTAATTTTTGCATGATAGGGTTGAATAACAGCTGAGCGATACAAGGTTTTCGATTTAGAATAGCAACGCGTGCAATGGTTACTGAAAACATTACTTTAATAGTTGATCTCGCTGAGGAGCCGCCTTAGCTTTGAGATTGAATACAGGACCGAAGCACGTCAACAGCTCCAGGCACACGAAAAAGCACGCGGGCGCCGTAGAAAAGCATAACATCTATAGGGAAAGGATGTAAATTGCTAGCCTTTTTCCAGGCGGAGGATCTTTCCCTTTCGTACAACCTAAACCCATAAAGGGCACTTAATGAACGAGGATCAAAATTGTCCAGCAGCATGTCCAGCTGTCGGCGTTGGCTAGCAATGTCATTACAGAGGAGCATCTCTCGCACAATTGGCTCTGCTTCTTGAATGCGCTTTGCGTATGTAGCGTCAAATGCAACACTAAGTCCACGCGCGGTATCGTCGTGATACGCAACAATACGTAGTTTGATGATAATGAGCGCAAGCAAATATGGATCTTCAACCCCGTCCCAGTCCATGTCTGGATACTCCTTGAATATGTCACTGTATCGACAATTCATTTCGACAGGATAAACCCAGTCGCCTTCACGCGATCGTGCATGTCGTGAAAGAATTTCATTGCTGTCTAGGTTTTCAACGTTTATCACGTATCGGACAAACGCATAAGCATCGTCATCTCTATTTAGATAGAGAAGCGCCAAGGGAACATAATAACCGACCTCGCAATGATACTCAGGATCCAATCTAACAAGCTCCAAGAAGTGATTAAGTGCCATTTCCCAAACTTCTTTCACTTCATAGTCGTAAGCTACATCCATATACGAAATAGCTAGGTTGGCACGGACGTCTAGGTATACCCGTGTCTCATCGGGCTCTCCAAACCGTCCTACATGTGTCTCAAACAAATTGCCTGCTGCTCTACTCTCGCTCCCTTCCCCCTACAGCAGACGAAGTTCCTCTTCTTTATAACCGTTTCTTTCTTCTGCAATCGTTTTACAGATATCGCGATGTTGCTTCAAATGCTTCTTCTGACATTCAACACTGCAATACCAGGCTACGCTGCAACGCGAGCACTTTTTCAGCTCGGCTGTGGGATCCTTACACGTATAGCAGTATGGTTGTTCATTCAAATGAGTATCTCTTCCGTCGTAACATGGTGTTTTCCACGTCTTACTGTTCTCATCAAACGAATTATAGTTTGCTGCTTGCGACATCTTTTCACCGGGAAGGATAGCGAGTTTTTATATACCTAGACGCTCACTGCGATCTCCGCTAACGCATCCAGACCAGTACACTTTTTGAAAGGATAGGATAGAAGAAGATGCGCTTGTTCTTAATAGTCCAGTTAACAAATAGTATACCAGGTAATGGACCATTTTTTTGTGATGTCGCGTTGTTTCGTGGACGTCAATGCAGATTTTCTGGGGACATAATGACAACAAAAGATTTTTCGATCTTTTATTGCGGGGGCGTGACAAACTCAGATATTCCGTCTGATATTCGAATAACGAGAACTGTCTACTATAGTCAAAAGTGTAAATTCAATTTATCCACGAATGTGCCGACGTATTGCAAAGAAATTAGTCAGAGATGTTGGACCTAAGCGAAAGTATTATGGAGTATGAAAACTATAAAAGCGCCTGACAAATGGAGGAGCACAAGTCGTGATTTAGAGGCCATAAAGTGCTTTCATTCGATGCCGTGTCTAGAGCATTCAGTTCACGCAACGCAGTTTCCACCTCATTCGTTTTCTTCTTCATCTTCACCATCGTCGTCCTCATTATGTTCTTGTACGATCTGTTGGAGTAGGTCGCTAGATCCAGGTACGCGGAAAAAGGAACGGACACCATTCATAATTGTAACGTTTATCGGATAAGGATGGAAACGGGTAATTTCTTGAAGTGCCGAGAACCTTTCAAATCCTGCAAGCTCCTCAAAATCGTGCATGGCATGCAGCACATTGTGGTCGATAGCGTCCAGAAGTGTATCAAGCTGTTTTCGCTGTGGAGTAATGTCACGACAACAACCAAGCATTTCTTGCACTATCGGCCGCACTTCTTGAATTCGATTTGCAACTGTTTCGTTGAACGCAAAATCAAGCGTTCTTGAAAGAGTGTCGTGCGCTGCAACAGTACGCAGCTTGATGATAATCAGCGCCACCAGATATGGCTCGTCTACGGCTATCGGACTTCGATTGGGGCATTCTTTGAAAATGTCAAGGTATCGGCATTCGTGCTCGACCGCAAAGAAAAGGTCACCTGCAGTAGTCTGTGCATGCCGCGAGACTATCTCGTCCCTGTGCAGATTTTCAAATTTCAGCCAGTATCGAATAAACGCAAATGCATCGTCATCGCGATTTAGGTAAAGGAGAACAACGCAATACGAAAGTGAATTTCGCAATCATACGAAGGATCCAATCGCAATATTTCCAAGTAGTGAAAGAGTGCCTTTTCCCAAAGTTCTTTGATCTCATATTCGTAAGCAACATCCCAATAAGAATGTGCGAGGTATGCGCGAGCGGTAAGATATTCCTGAACTTCCTCCAGCTCTAATTCACCGAATTGCCCTACACGCGTTTCAAAGAAGTCTTCCACCTCGTCGTCATCGTGTTCACCCCATTCCCAGCAACAAAGCGGATATTCCGTCGTTTGTAAGTCTTCAATTTCCCTTGCAACTTGTTTACAGAGTATGCTGTGCTCTTTGAAATGCATCTTTTGACATTCGCTACTACAATACCACGCTACCTGACAGCGCGAACATCGTTTGAGCCTCAAAGTGTCTCCAAGATCATTACAAGAATAGCAATAGGGCTGTTCTTTTAGACACGTATCCTTCCCCTCGTAGTATAAGCTTCAAAAAGGTGTTATACTCCTGGAGGAAGGTGGGATCGAGCAGCCAATTCGACATCGTCTTGTCGGCCGAATAGTCCACTCTGGTTGATAATCTTGACCTTTAGGTGTACTGCACCGCTTTTTGGGAAGATTACAATGAAAACAACTTCTCGCAGGAGAAGAGAGGCAATGCAACTATTGATTCGCATCTTTTGGCGGCGATCATCATCGTTTGCGCGTCTTTCCCGTATAATGTCGTAGTGTGTCTCATTGCCTACATTCCGGAATATATGGTATTTTCACTCTGAATTGAAGTGTAGATTACTTTTTTCGGCGCGCCTTTCGGCGATAATAAGACGTTCGGCGTTCTGCGTTTGCGAAGAGAAGAAAGAGAGACCTGCAACAAAAGAAAGGCAAAGACTAATTACAAGTGCCTTGCTTATCTCTATAAGCGTACTATTACAGGCTGAAACGAAAAGAGAATAGAGAATTACAGGATGGAAGTGACACGAAATCGTCCTGAACCTTATTATTTCTCCTCGGAACCATCACTGCATTTGAATGAGACCGATTTCGAGGTTCAACCGCCCACCAATTCTCAAAAGAAAACTTGGTTGTCCCTGGGAATTTCGATCTTACAAGGCTTCTGTAAGCCGAGGCGAAATGCTTTTGCAAGCGATGAGGACAGTGATGAGGACGACGATGATACTGGACTTGCCAGCATCACAACATTAGTAACTCGTCAACATTCGCCGAACTACTTGAACTACTATTTTTATGGCTCCACACAAAGTATATTGGAGATCTGGGTAGCTGCATGCGTGCTCCTCGGATGGACGATACGCTTTCTTCAATACAAGGACAGCTCTTTGGCTTTGACAACGGCTGTCGTCGGAAACAAGTTATAACGTTTCTCCGGATTAGTTCGGTCTCAGCAAAGCACCCTTCTACTGAAAGAATTAAATACTCTTATCAAGTAAAAAGTTAGTAATTTTCCAACATTACTTTTTTACGATAAAAGCACTGTTTCTGACGACCACCGTGAATTCACCCTTCGACTCGTACGCTTGCTCGCCTATAAACTACATTTGTTCGATCACCATCACCAAGCCAAGTTTCTATTTCGAACATTAAGACCCAGTATTAATTTACACTAACAAAAAGGTACGGAGTACTCCGTATTCTAGCTATCAAACAACATCGAGTCCAACAGCGGCCACACTTCGACGTTTCATGTTCTGTTTATCGGGTAACCGTCAAGTCATTTCCGCTTGAAACGATCCAGTCGTCGTCTCTCCTCCATTTAAAGCAGGGCTCATTGAAGCAGTCTCTTCCTTCGGTACTTTGACACCGTCCTTGCCGACGAACAAGCAGAGTGCATTCGTCAACAGCGCTGCAATCAACCAGAACATACAACTGACTAAATCTGTTTTCATCGCCGTAATAGATGTCTCTTCGTCTTTGCGCACAATATGTACATAGCTCAAGCAAATATCTAAAACAGCCCCGAGAAAGAACTCGACATCCGCAACTAATCGCAACCCTCGAATAGTCTGGCTCTCGTCTTTTCTCTTTTTTACGTTGCGATACAAAAGTTGCAGGGCTTCCAGCAGATAAAAATGCGTCGAGGCCCAGTTAAACGCAACACTGGTATTACTTTTGGGTTCCGCAACGGCACTAATGCAACCAAAAACACCCGCGAAAATGAGAGTGAGATGTAACCATGTGCGCGGTCGGTGATTGTAATAATCGAACGCCCCCACAATAACGAAACAAAAGGCCCCCGCAAATAACAGCCCTCGACTATCACCCGACTCGATGGTTTCATCATTGTTGTTGATATTCTGTAGCTGCAAGCCGGAACTGATGCAGTACAAAATCGACGCGAGAAGAAAGAAAAAATTGGAGGCCACGAGAAGGCGGAACGAATTGGGCGCCGATTTCGTCATTGCGCTTGTAATTGATGGCTCTTTTCAATTGTGTGACTGTTCAACGACCAATTGTAGTTGCTGCAAGCTTCAACACTTTCGAAACAAGCAATGACAGGGTGAAAAAAGACCGCGAAAAAAGCCGATAGGTCATTGTCACCGAATGGAAGAAGTAAAAGACTTCGAGAACGTCGCTAAACTGCGCTACACAATGAGGTATAGTACCTGGTACTTGTCGATGACGTTGTATATCGTCGGAATCAGAATCCGTGAACGAATTACGTTGTGTCCCGAGTCCCGAGTGCTGAGCCTATGACTACTGTATGAGTGATAGAGTGTTGAGTGCAAAATTTCAAAGTCTCATCGTGACTCTCGACTATCGACAAAAGTTTCGGCGAACATGGCTTCTCTCGCGTAATAAAAAGTGTGCGATGATCGCGATACATCGTGTTGATGAGAAAATAATAAAGGTTTTTGCTGGCATTATAGCGCAACCAAAGGGTCTTTCTTCGTCTACAACATTTTACATTGCTCTTCACTCTATAAATCAAACCGATATCGTACCATGGCAACCGCATCGACATCAATGACGCTCACAAACAGCAGAGGCAGTCCTAACAAGTCGCCTCGAAAACATCTCATGCCTCCTGTTCTCAGGCGTTTCTCATCGGATACCGAATTTGATGATCTCATGTCGAATGTTGATGCCGGAGATATGTGCGAGAACCTCGAGCTGCTTCAGTTAGATAAGAATGAGGAGGCAGAAGAAGAAAATGATAAGACGGACGGTTCCATGAAACACAAACTCTCCGCGTTTAAGGGAGAAAAATCGCGTGGCCACAAACAGCATTCATCGAACTGGTCCTTCTCGTTAGGTTCCTTCGACGACTCCTATTCCGAAGACGTTACCGCAGCGATGGAAGAGCTCTCGATCGGAACATCGGTGCGAGATGATACAGACGCAGTAAATTTGTCTGGTGATTTTCTATTGAATCTTCTAAAACGTACGAACAGCAACAGCAGTCAACACAATACTACTATAAGCAGCATCCACTCAAAATATCAGTCGTCCTTGCATGATGTCGACAGCGACGCCGACGACGGAGAAGACGATGAGCAGAAATAACAAAAGCAGCGTCAGCAAGCGTAAGATTCGATCGAAGATTCCGAGCAGCAACAACGAGATTCAAATCAACGCTTGATTGATAAAAAAAGCCACAAAGTTGGAGCAAAGAATCGCCTATGATGATCCGAAGAATAGAGAATGTGTTTCTCGCGATGGGGGTGGCTGTGTAAGTCGACGAATCATCAGACATTGCCGCCTTTCAACTTTCGCTTGCGAGACTTCTTCATTGAGTGAAGACTGTGAGATTGTTGTATGCAGCGAGTTTGAGTCTGTGTGTTGCTTATGCATTTTGATTCGAAACGGCGAATAGGCGCCACCAATCTTTCCGTTCTACATGCACAACGAGGAAGTTAGGTTTTCGTAAAACAGTGGTCATTCTATGGCGACGTTGTTGAGGTTATATCTATCTAAAACTGAAGGCACGCTGGACACTTGCCCACGCATGTTTCCCAGGCACATCGCTCCTCCCAAGCTATCTCGGGGTTATTCTTACAATCATCAGGACAAGTTTCGTCCGTAATACAATCGGAACATTGCGCACACGAATCCCACCCGCACTTCGTAGACCACGGATCAGGGCTTGTGGAGCACCAATCACGACAGTTGCCGTATTTTGCCATCAAAAAGGATCGAATTCAATGAACTTTCGTGTATTGGGCCACTTCTCCCAGTCAACCTTGATCGGCGTGCGTGGGTGACACAGGTGCACAACGTACAGATCTCGCAACACGTTCATGGCGTATCCCGCTCGATGTAGCTCGTGAAACCATGAAACCTTGTCGTACCCGTATCCGCGAATGGCGGTCCAAAAGCGTGGAATGCCGGGTAAATAGCCGATGACATACGGTTCGTATGCCAGCTCCCAGTCAATAGGATAGTATGGCGCTTCCGTGAAGTTGTACCACATCTCTGATTTTGTGGATCCTTGGTTTTTAGGTGTGACATCATGATAGATAACCCAAGCTGCATTCTTCTCGACCATCTTTATGAGATCGTGTTTGGAATTTGGCAAGTCGCTTTCGGTTGCCGACTTTTCTGGGGCGTAATTAATCCCACCCGGGCAAACTTCGAATGCAGGTAACACAAACAGGGTTCGTTTGCGGCGCATCTTGTCGACAATTTGAGGATCTTTCTTCATTAGCCCTTTAATGGTGGCATGAGAATTCGGAGTGACAATGAGGTCGACATCAAGCAACAAAAAATAGTTGCTACCCGTGTTTTCCAGCGCCAAATTGCGAAGAGCGTTATATGGATAAGTCCACTGTATAGACGCTTCTGGATACGGCGAGAAATCAACAATCTTTTCCATCAGGACGTGAACGTTACTTTCACGCAAATACCAAGCAATTGTGTGATTTGATAGCCACGACGATATCAAGTCTACATCTTCAGAGCTCTGAACGTAAAGCGCAATCGAACCGGGTCCATTCCATTTTCGCAGGTTCAAAATAACATTATCAAGCTTTGCGAGGCTTGCAGAAGCCTGCATCGTTATCACGATATGATCGTCATCTTGAAGCTCGACTTGTCGATGAATGAAATTGACAAGGGTTTTACTTTGAGGCTTGGTGGAGTTTAGCGACAGGGCATGACTCTCAAGTTTCTCCCATTGTTCTAGTAGCTGATCTTTGTACGTTCGAGGAGTCCATACCTTTTCGATCAGCATCTTTTCACGCCACCAGATTTCCCAGTCCTTGACTAAGCTTCGATTGGTCAAGTCGTGAATGGTTTTCTCCATTGCCTTCGCCGAAGCAAGTGTCATAGATTTGCCACTTTTGTGAGCCTTGCCATTGCTGTCGAGTCGGCTGCTGCAGGTAGCGCGGGCCCACCAATATTCGGTCTCATACTTGATTTTTATCCCTTCATGCTCCTGCCCACCAGCAAAAAAACCATCTATGACAAAAGAAAAGCGTTTAGGAAAGCTCTCATGGATGTATCATCTGATACATCAAGAACAATCGAGGCTTGAACGTTAAAATGACTTTGACTTACATGGAACGTCACCGGTTCGGCGCATATCGCCATCTTTTGCCATGCATGTGAACATGTTACGCGGAGTACGATGCAATTGCAAATTGTGATGGTTCCAAGCTGCTAATAGCAAATGCTCGGGAGATTCAATAGCATGAAATGTCTCATTGGAATACTCATTTCGAAGGAAAGGCGGGAGCACATCCAGCGCGTCAAGAATGGAATCCTTGCTCACGGTGAAATGCCGATCGTTGATGGCTCCCCAGTCCTCGCCTTCCGGGACGACAATTGCATTCTTCGGGAAGTCGGATATGTCATACGGGCACATGTAGAACTGGTCCGTTCGAGTAACGATGAACCTGTCGTACTTCTCGGTCAGCTTCAATTCGCGGATGTGTTCCGCCAACCAGTATCGCATCATGTTCTGAATGGCACCAGACGTCTTGTGTCCTTTCACGCCGCCAAGAACACCTGCTTCTCTAGCTAGTCCTTGGATGCGAGGCTCAACAATTTCTCGCCACCCGTCGATGCGCAACGTGTCTGTGTTTGAGTTAGCCATGAGCCATGAATGTTGACGCTGCTGTTATCAAATGACTTGTCTGACCTCAAAATTCACGCTGAACTTACCGAGTGCATCTCCCCAATCCTTGTACTCCTTCTCGCGAAAAATGTACTTGGCTCGTTTCCAAAGAGACGCGTCGTTGTATTTGTCATCACTCGCGCCCACCACCAGGCCCAAGTCGGCTTGATTATAGTCAAGAACATTTTTGTAAAGAGATTCCCATGCTGGTTCACCGCAACGAAGATTTCCGATCAGGAATACAATAGTGCGATTCCCTTGTTGTGGTTGCAGACGAAGTCCTTTTGGAGCAAAAATCATGCGCCTCATCAAAAATGTATTACAAAGCCAACTTAAAATCATTGCGCCGATCAGAGCCAAAAGGAAAATTCCTTTGTGTCCGTACTTTAGCTGAGAAGAACGCATTTTGTGAATATCTCGATAACATTTATCGAAAGCATCTATGCAAGGAAGAAATGTTTCGTCGAGGGATGAGTCAAATTTTGCTTTCTCAAATGCATGTTAACAAAAGTTCTTCGGTGGGGAGCAACGATGATGCCGATGATATGTTACGTTCCTAAATCAGTTGCTAGTCCTTCTTGTTGAATTCATTATTTGTGAGCATCTAGTGGGCGATAGGAAATGCTCACATCAATGCTGATGACGCTTGGAAGCGACGAGCAGGTGACCTTGTTTGGTGAAGGGCTGTTGTAAAAGAGTCAACGTATCTTATGCAGAAACGATGACGCCAAAGTGACCAAAGCAAACGTCTTACTACTTCTTTCGTAATTGTGATTGCTTCCTCTTCGTCTCTGATAATGATATTGTTCTGATTTATAACAGATTTAACAATATTTTCGAGGCTGACTCGTCGCAGCGTTTGATTTCGCGACGAGACGCTGTGAAAAAATGCTCTTTATAGATAGGTACATGAGTTAAACCACGACTGTATACTCCGGATACCTTAATTGTAACTGGTTGTTAAAAGAGTCACTGTCGTGAAGGTGAAATGCACGACCAATACCGTTCCGTTTCGTATGGAATTCATTCTCGTGTTAGCATTGAACCCTCCACGCAAGCCAATTTCAGTGCTTAGCTGCCGAAAGCAACACATTAGGACGTTGGTAGATATCTTCAATTTCACATTAGTCCAAACGAGCTCAATGCTCTTGTCATTGAATAAGAAATCAACAAAAATTGTTCGCACAGCTCAAAAATCGCTGGAGGGGTGGAGGGCTGCAACACCGAAGAAGAGTAGTCCCGTGCAATCGTCAGCGTTCTTCTCCAAATGAAGAGCTGAGAACTAGTCCCATTTGACAGCGGCAAAATATTAAGGATCTTCGCTCGATGTTCATTCATTGGTTCGCTTTTTCGATAGACGGCGTCATAAATTGCCCATGCAATTACAGAAGCCGAGATGAGTGGGATACGTAGCATTCGTTGTGCTATAGTCGCTGATTATTGCTGCGTAGACATAGCTTTGCTGATAGATTAAGACGTCAGCTTTGTTTTGACAGCGGCGCTTTCTGCTGTGCTGCTTTGCAGGAATTCATGACACGGCTCTCTCGCAAGCCTTGAACGGAAAATATGGATATCGCGGCAACTTAATTAGCAATTTTCCGTGAAAGAAAATATCGTCTTATCGTCAATTTTTCTGCGAAAGCTGAACCGATTCGCCCAGTTGATACAAAGTCCACACGAGAAGGAAGAGAGCTGATAGAAACAGCTCAAGGCCCATTGCTACTCGACTGAGCCGTGCTACGCCAGGCTGTGCCGTCACCACAACTAATCGTGATTGTAAAGCCTCGTCGATTTCACGATCGTTCTCCATTGCAACGAAGGAATCTGTTACATTATTTAGTCCTATCGGCGCACAAAATCCCTGGAGGAGCGCAAGTCGGAGCTGCTCAAATGGATGCTGTCGTGTTGCTTCGACATTGCCGTCGCCTTCTCGCTGACTGTCATCATCATACAAGTCGTTCATCGTTGCTGATTTAAAGGTGACTTGATGGAAAGTATACATCATATAGCTTCTACTTTCATTTACCATAACGCACCATAGGACCATATAGGTGACGACGACGACGCTCGCATCATCGTGTTTCATTTTTTCGAGGTTTTTGTATTGAGAGCCGTCACTAGCTAAATACTATAGCAAAAACTGTACTCGGTTACCTACATCAATAAAATTCCTACGAGGTTTACGTGAAAGGCACGTAGACATTCAATGCGACGCATCTCTCCTCATTTCTAGGATTTCAATCAAGTTGATGTCGACATCTATAATAAGAACTGATATAAGTTTGCTACGGCGGTGAAAAGATGACGGTATTTTTTGCAAAAAGACTCCAGAATAAGGATCATAAAATTTTAAATATTTAATTCCTAATTTTCCTAAAATGCGGATGCATTTTTGACACTCAAGTGAATTTTCCATTGTAATTTTATAAATAAAAGTAGACAAGTTTCGTATATCCGGTACCCCATACATTGATGAATTTCCTACGGCGTTTACGCGCAAATCTAATAGAATTTTTTTGCGTTGCAGCTTTCATAGTTTCTGCCTATCGGTCAAAATTGAAGTTTACCGTTGCTCTCCAACTCAAATTATGATGAATAATCACCATAAAAGTAACTTTGGTGCAGATCCGGCTTGATATTGGATAAATACTTGTTATTAAAGTTGACTATCACTCAGAATGTAGATCACCTTTTTCACGACTGCCTATTTCTGTCACGGATCTATTTTTCGTCCGACGAGCCGCTAAAGCATACTTGTAACAGCTGCATAATCAATACTTTGTTATATTTCCTGTTTCCCTCTTATTGCTTTTGCTATTTATCTTTTTGATTGTTGAATGGATCACCTGTTACCGTAAGCGCGCGGCAAGAGCCATCTGGGAGTTTCGTTTTCAAAAATTGCTGCGATTGACGACGCACAAAGTGAAGGATATTTTACGGAATTCTACGTGATATCGATAACATAACAAAGTGATGGGTGATGGGTGATGGCCCTGCAACTTAATGGTGGCGACGATTTCGATGAAGTGGGCCCATCCATCAAGTTTTCCATCAAGGTTAGGAACCGATTAACGTTTCATTGGCTAATGAAAAATCGAATTTTCGATCTATCCGCTTTATTGACGGAGTGCGGAAAAGCATGACCTTCAAGAAAAGAAGCAACGGGCGGGAGAGCTGATTCGTCGACAAATCGCAGCACCGAGCCGCCAGCAACGGATTTTTCAAAGTCAGCAAAAAGGCCGCGATGATTGCGATGGAGGTTGCGCTGGCATTCATTTTCAATAAATTGCAATTGTCGCTTCCGTGCTATCATGGATTCTGATTCCCTTTCGTATCACATTTCAACGCCGCACGGGTGCGCCTTCTTGGTTTTTGTTTAACGCATGGTCTCAAATTCGGTTAAATGCCATTCAGAGATCGTCACTATTATTGATGTTGCCTTGAAACGAAAGGCGATTAGGTAGTGATGGTATGGTGCCTACCAACAGAGGAATAGTTTTGATACTATGCGAGATGCGAGCATCGAGCGAAATGGAAGAGTGTTTACAATAAGAGATTGCTATGAAAACTAATAAAATTCAAGACACGCCGGACATTTGCCAACACAGAGGCCCCATGCACACCGTTTTTCCCACGGTACGCTGACGGTTTCTTTACAGTCCTTAGGACAGGTTTCATCGTTGATGCATTCTCTGCATTGAGCACACGAATCCCACCCGCACTTGGTAGACCACGGATCAGGGCTTGAAGAGCACCAGTCGCGGCAGTTGCCGTATTTCGCCATCAAAAAGGATCGAACTCAATAAACTTTCGCGTATTTGGCCACATATCCCAGTCAACTTTGATCGGCGTGCGTGGGTGACACAAGTGCACGACAAACAGATCGCGCAATACATTCATTGTATATCCAGCCCGGTAAAGTTCGTGAAACCATGAAACCTTGTCGTATCCGTATCCACGAATGGCGGTCCAAAAGCGAGGTACGCCCGGCAGATATCCAATCACGTAAGGCTCATAATTAAGCTCCCAGTCGATTGCGTAAGAGGACGCGTCCGTAAAGTTGTACCATTTCTCAGACTGAGTAGAGCCTTGGTTCTTCACATCTACATCGACGTAGAAAACCCAAGCAACGCCATCTTCAACTTTCTTTACCAGTTCAGCCTTGGTTAGAGGCAAGTCATCCTCGGTCGCAAACCTCGTGGGTGATTGAGTCATTCCATCAGGGCAAACTTCGAATGCTGGCAAGACAAACATAGTCCTTTTCCGGCGCATTTTATCAATAATTTGAGGATCATTCTTCATTATCTCCCTCACTGTGGCATGAGAGTTAGGAGTGATAACCAAGTCCACATCCAGTAATAGGAAATAATCACTACCGGTGTTCTCGAGTGCTAAGTTGCGAAGAGTGTTGTATGGATACGTCCACTGCATTGTCGGCTCGGGGTAATCAGAAAAATCGGTAATCTTCTCCATCATGATGTGGACATTGCATTCTCGTAAGTAGTACGCAATTGTGTAATTTGATAACCACTCGGAGAAAAACTCGACATCTTCCGCGCTTTGGATGTAAAGCGCGACGGATCCTGGCCCGTCCCATTTACGCAGGTTAGAGATCAAATTGTTTAGCTTCGCTTGGCTCGCAGAAGCTTGCATCGTAACAACGATATCATTTTCGTCCTCCAGTTTTGTTTTGCGATGAATGAAATTCACAAGTGTCTTACTCTGAGGCTTGGTGGAATTTAGCGACAAGGCATGGCTTTCGAGTTTCTCCCAGTGTTCCAGGAGCTGATCTTTGTACGTTCGAGGAGTCCATACCTTCTCCGTCAACATCTTTTCACGCCACCAGATTTCCCAGTCCTTGACTAAGCTTCGGTTCGTAAGATCTTGGATGGTCTTTTCCATGGCTTCTACCGATGCCATGGTCATAGTCTTGTCTTTTTTGTGCGCGTTCCCATCGCGTGTTAGCCGACTACTGCATGTTGCCCGTGCCCACCAGTACTCGGTCTCGTACTTGATCATAATACCCTCATGCTCCTGGCCGCCTGCAAAAAAGCCATCTGCCATGCATTTCGACGATATTGTGTGAGTTATAATTGACGACGTATTACGCATTACCGATTGCTTCGAGGCGCAACGATTCTCACGAATTTTACTTACAAGGAACGTCACCAGTTCGGCGCATATCGCCGTCTTTTGCCATACAGGTAAACATGTTACGCGGAGTACGATGCAATTGCAAATTGTGATGGTTCCACGCTGCTAATAGCAAATGTTCGGGAGATTCGATCGCATAAAATGTTTCGTTGGAATAATCGTTGCGGAGGAAGGGCGGAAGCACATCCAGAGCGTCAAGGATGGAGTCTTTGCTCACGGTGAAATGTCGATCGTTAATGGCTCCCCAGTCCTCGCCTTCAGGGACAACAATGGCATTGTTCGGGAAGTCGGAAATGTCATACGGGCACATGTAGAACTGGTCTGTTCGAGTAACAATAAAGCGATCATACTTCTCGGTCAGCTTCAATTCACGGATGTGTTCCGCCAACCAGTATCGCATCATGTTCTGAATGGCACCAGACGTCTTGTGTCCTTTCACACCTCCAAGAACACCTGCTTCCCGCGCTCGCCCTTGTACGCGAGGCTCGACGTTTTCTCGCCATCCATCAATATTTAACGTGTCTGGCAGCCTATGGTGAGAGAAAAAGTCACGATCATACAAAATGTTTACTAAAAATAAGAAACGTACCGAGAGCATCTCCCCAGTCGTCGTATTCTTTCTCGCGAAAAATGTACTTGGCTCTTTTCCAAAGAGATGCATCGTTATATTTGTCATCACTCGCACCAACCACAAGGCCCAAGTCGGCTGAATTAAAATCAAGAACGTTTTTGTAAAGAGATTCCCATGCTGGCTCACCACAGCGAAGATTTCCGATAAGGAAAACGATCGTCCGATTTCCTCCTTGTGGAAACCGAAGGCCGCTTTGACCAAGTTTTATGCCGTTTTCCAGCAACAATCGACAGACCCAAATCATGTGAATGCCTCCGATGAATAAGATGAGCAATAGAAGCACTCTGTGTGCAATTTTTCCTGGAGAAAATCGAACTTTCGGTGCGTCTCGAGAACATTTTTCATTCGAGTCGTCAAGGCACGGTAAGAAGGGTTCTTCCAGCCCGATTTCTTTTCTTGGTTTTCTTGTATTCATCACCATCTTAGGCGGACTTCGACTGGAAGAGCGAAGCATGGATCACAACTTGCTAATGAAACGATTTGCTTGTTGCTTTTCGTTTACTTCGTGAGAAGAAGTTGTGTTTGCGCTCTGCGGAGTAGGCGCTGTTTTTGTTCTTCCGTCGCGCGCAAATCCAGGATGGGCAATAATATTTGCAACCAGCAAAATTCTAAACCGAATTTCGACCTGTGTTTCGTTGTTTCGGAACATCTAAAGTAGAGTGTACCCTGTATCGCTAGCATCTATAACGTAAAACGTAATACTCGGTGCTTAGTACACTCTGGCTTTGACTTAAAACCCATGTAAATACCCAAGACAGCGTTTTCCATTTAGTATAAAGTATAATGTAGAGTCCTTGATAGCTAAAGCTCAGCCTTGTACGTAGTATGTAGTATCTGTATCGCTTTTCGTTCACGCTTCAAGCAACCAGCAACCAGCATTTATCGCATTGAAAAAATACTACCTAAGACCTAATACTCAAGCTCTTAGTCTATCAACTACATAGTGAGTGGATCATTTTTTCTGTACATCTTTCTTCATATGTCCTGGAGGGCTAATATATTTGTAATTTCTAGTGTAAACTGTTAAGTGGGAGAGCTTCACTATTGCCTTGAGCCTCTCGGGTCGCTGTGAACATACTGGGGGCAATAAAAGCGTCGTCCATCATTTATCTCTCTCCGGCGCCGACGTCGACCGCTTTTTTCTTTTTGCAGTTTATTTGTTTTCAGGAGGACTTTTGAGGTGAAACTTCTTTCTTGAATGTGCGAACGAACAAGAACAAAGGACGATACGGTACCTGGTAACCTTACTCCTGCAGGCGTCGTTCCGAACAAGAAGACACGGAGTAGATCAAACAACAAGTATAACAAGACGGCAAACGTGTTTCGCAAATACACCTTTGAATCACTGAAACATCTCGCTTTCGTCGCATCTGACGTTCAAAGTATTAGCATTTTGTGATCGTCACATCACCTTATTGCCCTGCACATCACCAGGTGACGTTAAGCAGTTTTAAAAGAATCTCTGACCATCGTGATTCGAAGACGGCAGAATTATTTTGGCTCTCAAAAGGTGACCATTGCAATAAAAATGAATCAATAGGCGCCGCGACTCGCATTTCTCAGTTTTTCGAGGAAACAACAGTCAACATGGAAGTCTCTTCAAACGTTTCTCCGGTACGATAACGACATCAGAATAGAGTTGCATTTTCTTCCCTTCTCGAGGTCATCTTCTCATGCAATAAGATTCCACAGAATATGGATCGCTTTCCGCCGAGTCGATATCCTTTCTCGGACGTAATGAACACGAGCGATATCGTTCAATTTATTACCCTTACTGTAGATGATAGCATCAACTCTCAAGCTGTCAGTCTCTTCAAAGAATATTTTTTTTCTCTTCGAGTTGACGATAAATGTCGTCGTGTTCGGTTCACTTGCTTTGTATCGTTCGATGCGAGCGAATGCGACGCAATTCAATTCTTAGTCGGCAAAATGTGGTCGAATTTGGACATCACACGTTAAAACATACACGTCTTCCTTCGAAACAAGATATCCAAGATGCCATCGATAGTTTGCTACAATGCGGAGTCCCGAGACGCAGCTTAGGAGGTTTTCGGGCGCCCTATTTGCATTACAATCAATCTACTTTTGACTTCTTGTACGAGAATCAAGTTCCCTACGACTCTACCATCATTCCGCGCGACGATGACACATCGCAGTTCGGTCGGGAAAACCAGTGGCCGTTTACTTTAGAACACGGCTTTGTGAACAGTAGCGTCAAGTGCGGCAATACAGGTACCTGTGTAGCCGACAAAGCATATCCTGGCATGTGGCAGGTTCCTCTCTATCGATGGTATCACGTGAATAATACCTTTCTAAACGATGCTATGGACTATCGAACGTTCGAGGAGGATGTACAAGCCAACTTTGAGCGAAGATACTATGGAAATCGGGCGCCGTTTGGTATTTATTTGCACGCAAACTGGTTAGAAGAGAACGGCAGCGCTCTTAAGAAATGGATTCAAAAGACGCTTGACACTTACGACGATGTATACTTTGTTACCAATATGGATTTGCTGCAGTGGATGAAAAACCCTGTTCCCAAGGCCAAATATAGACCACCGTCTTGTGAAGTGGAGGATTATCAGCAATCAGGTGCGTTCCATACCGCTGGCCCTTTGGCTCAACCGTTTCCTTTTGCTCCCTCTACCCTGTCACCGTCAGCAACACTGAATAACAATGATCAAAGCACCGTCTCGACATACCCAAAATCAATCATTCAAATCACCGACACGAGCCCCGACGAACCGACCATCGCCAATCTTCGTTCGCCAACTGAATTGGCGATTTCTGCACAACTCGTTGCCGCGATTGCACTTGCAATCTTCGTCTTACGAAGGATTCGACGTCAGTCAACAGGTTCGATCCCAGAGCCTTTGGTATCAAACTAATCAATTTTAAGTGACAGGATGATAATTGTAGTAAGAATACGTGCGTAAAATAATCAAACCGGCTTTTAGAATCTTTAGAGTGGTCGTATGATAGTTACGTTACAAAACATTACAGCTCGAATGTATTTTTAGAAGTTGACGTCACGTTTGATGCTGACATTCGCACCATTGACATTTGTTCCGTCGATGGGCATGTTGACATTGGCAGTCCAAGCTTGGTCGCGCCACTCGACGTTCAAGCTGTCGTTGGGACGAAGGTTGGCTGTGAGGCTGGAATCGTCACCGAGACGACGTTCCCATTCAACACTCAAGTCACCATTCGAAGCGATGGTAGGAGCAATGCGGTTGTCACTGTCGACTTGCTGGCTCAACGTAAGTTCTTGAGAGTCAGCGCTTGCGGTCAACTTGACATTGGTGCGATCATTGCTGTAGTTGATCACCACATCACGAGTATCGTTCTCGAGATTGAATCTTGGGTTTACAGTCACACGGCCTCCATTCGCGTCGAAGCCCTTCGTTGCTTCGATGCTGCGAACACTGAATTGATTGCCTGCACTAGCGACCAAGTGCAAGCTGAGATCAGCGTCTTCGTTGTCGGCGTCGATGTCCAAGTTGACATTCGAAAAGTCGGTGCCTTCGACTTCGGCGCGAGCCCTAAAAATTACAAGCAGGTGATGTGTGAGTAATCAAAGGGAGAAGGGAATAATGCAAACAAGTTCACAAGTTGAGACTTACGAAACACCCCAGCCAGCAACATCAGTGTTGGCGCGTCCCCAAATCGAACGAGGAAGACTGGCGATATCGGTAGTGGGCCGGGCAGATGCCTTTACACCGTAGCTGATATCCAAATCACCAGCACGGCCTTGGTTCTCCCAACTGAGTTGAGGGTCAAGTCCATCAAGGCCGTCGAACTTTCCGTCGCGAACAGAGATCTGCAATATTGAGAAAAGAGAGCAGTGACGTGAGTTTTCGATTCAACGGTCGGGGCAGCGATTCAGCCAATAAATCAGCCCGATCCGAACTCACCGAAAGTTGAGGCGCTCCGGCACAAGCGTATCCGAGACTAGCAATAAGAGCAGCAGCAGTGAACTTCATGGTGAATAATAGTTGATGAAAGAAGTCGAAATAATAGTAACGAGAAAGCGAAACGAGATACGATTCGACGGCGTTGCGTAATTGTGAGAAAGTTCTCGGCAAGGATGAGATCCCAGCCACGAAAGTTCAAATGAAAGGTGTCACCGTTGGCGAGTTTGTCTTTGGAAGAGAGTCGAGAATCGAGAAGAAAAGATCTTTGCTGAGCCTCACTCGTGTCAACAGTCAAAAAAGGTGATGTTTTTGGTGTCAAGCCGACGGACTCAACTCCGCGCCGCGCCGCTGCTGGCGCTTTCGAGTGACTACAATCAAAGCCATATAAACTCCGCACCTACGTCAGCCACATCGAATGAATCTCGAATTGCCCTTTTGCTATCGTTGAAAGAGTACAAAAAGATACCCATCCTTCCGACCGCGCGATTTTCGAATTTTCGCGCGAAAATTTGATCACGAACACGATCACTCGCGACTCGCAAGGTCCACGAGATTTGCACGAGTTGCACCCATGCAATGATGACGTGTCGTAGTAGAAAGCATTCTGAAGCGCGCGATGACTCACGATTTTCACGCCAACACATCACATTTCCATCATTTTCGCACGCACGAAGCGGATGGAAAGAGCACGATCTTTCGTCATAATTTCGTTCTCGCTGTTGCTTATACAAAAATATAAAACAATGAAGTTGTCTCTTGCCTTTTTCGCTGCTACCGCAGCAACTGCTGCTGCATTCGCACCCAGCTCGTCTTCCTCTGCAAAGACTGTTCTTCGAATGTCGGAACCCGTCAACACGGAGTCTGCCGTTGAAACAGCGGCTCCTGAGAAGCCCGCTGCTCCTGCCGCACCTGTCGTTGCCCCTATCAACGGATGGGTCCCTGATGCATCCAAGCCTGCCTTCGGTCTTCCAGGAGCGATTGCCCCTCTAGGATACTTTGATCCTTTGGGTTTGATGCCCAAGAACATTCTTGGTGCCAAAGCGTTTCCGTGAGGCCGAGATTATGCACAGTCGTGTCGCCATGATGGCTACCGTCGGTTACCTTCTCGCCGAAAACACGCCTACCATCGCGTACGGCTTCGATCATCCCGTTATCGCCAACGATATGGTTCCTGATGTTCCAGGAACTGTCCTTTTCCCTTTTTCTTGGCCATCAACATTGCTGAAGCACTTCGTGCTAACGCTGGATGGGTTGAGCCCGGACTTGGTGCTCTTTTCACTCTCCGAGAGAAGTATTACCCCGGAGATCTCGGCTTTGATCCCCTCGGCTTGAAGCCCAAGGATGCTCAAGGCTTCGCCAACATGCAAGCCAAGGAATTGAGCAACGGTCGTCTCGCCATGCTCGCCGCCGCCGGCATGTGCGCACAAGAACTGGCTACCGGAAAGCCCCTTTTGGATGCATTTTAAGTTATTCTTTAGCGTTTACAAGTAAATCTCTATAGTGTTCAGTTTCATTCAATCGGTGAACTAAATCGAGCACTTGCAGACGACAGCCTCATTTATAACGAACTTAGTAGTAATTGATATGAAGAGGACAGGCGAGTACTGTACCATATACCGCGAATGATTTGACAGATCGAATAAAAACAAATAAGTCTATAAAATGGATGACCACTTTTTGAAGTCGTTTTTCGTTGAACAGCAGCAGAAACCAAGCATTATTTCCCTAGCTGAATACCGAACAAAAAGTGCGGGTAAGAAAATCAATGCTCGTCATGGTGGATTGTTGTAATGAGTACAAAATAGAATATCGGTCACCTATCCGGCCAACAACAATTTCAGCTAAAAACACAACCGCGCAACGATTCGAGTGCTGCTGTGAATGAGCGAAAAGTCAACCATAGGATCGCCAAGGATATGCCAACTACCAGTAACACTCGGTCGACTTGATAGAAATTTCGCATCCGAAAGCCCTTCTCAATCATTCGGTACCAAACCAATTCGATGACGTGCCCAGCCGCAGATGTCGCCTATAGTCCAAACGGATTGTCTCCTCATCCTTTTCCGCCAAAGCATCTTAAAACAAGATTCCGCTCGTCTTCCCTTCTCATTATCGACAAGATCGTAAAGCTAAGAGCCTTGGTAATGATAGTTACCTCGGTTAATGAACAAATCGCCCACCTTCAACCGAGTTGATACATGCGCGAAAAAAATTTGATGCATGTGATCAGCAAGTTCCGAAAAGCTATGAGTCGATACTCCAGTTGCCAGCGCCTTTTCCACAAGTGTTGCTGAGAACTGAAAATCAACAGTCTGCGAGCGGTAAATTGACCCGGAAGAAAGTTGTTGGTCCTCTTGCGAAAATTTCCCATTCTAATGAAACCAAGTCTTGACTGATACTCTCTTTTTCAAAGCAAGCTTTCCGCAAAACGTAAATTGAAGTGTTCGTAGCTGTAAAATGCGAAGTAGAAGCAACCAACTAACATAGGTCCTCGCAATTTACGGTACCGTAGCTGGATAATCATGCGTTTCGACATATCGGTGTCCAAGTCTTCCCTAATTCTATGCAAAAAAGATCAATAATGCAGATTGTTAACTGAATTGTCAATAATAGCAACAAACGTTATTGCTGTAGTTGATTGTAAAAACGCATATGGTATAAAAAACGCAACAGGCAACTCTTTACTCGTGACTCCCGAGTCACATTTACAGCGACCGCTCGCGTCTTTCGCATAACAAAAAAAAGAAAAAAAACGCAAATAAAAGCAGCTCGAAGTCATGCAATGATCAACAATAAAACTTATTTCATCTGACAGAGAAGAAGCAATTAGATTTATTAATGCTGCGATTAAGCGAACAGAGATTATTCCCGCTTTATTTCTGCAGGTTAAAACGAAGCCTTCATTTGCTGGGGATATTACTGTTGGAGAAAATCCAGTACCGGTCGTGACTGAAAAAGCGACTCCCGGTCGGGCGAAACTAGCAGAGGGCCTTGAGCATCTAAGTCCTCGTACAGTCGGCGATATTGGCGAGTCAAGTAAAAGCGGTAACGTGGGCTGATCGAGTGGCAGGGAGAGGAATGACCAAAGGCACGTCCTAATCAATGAACTCATTGATTCGGGGATGAATCCAGTAGACAGTAACAACTAAGACTAAGAAAGGACAAGAAAAAGACTATTGATCTACCTATTCACTATAACAAGCTCGGAGCTTAATTGATCTACAAGTTGTGACAAATTATATTTAGTTCTGGTCATGAGTATTCGGGACTCCTAGTGTGTGTGGAGTGTACTTACTGTCTTTGTGATAGTGAGTTTGTGTATCCGGTACTCATGGTATCTTTTGGGGTTCGCTTCCGCACACGTCATCGGAAGTTTGGTGCATGCGCAAGTTCTTCTCTTGACACGTCGCAGAGGTGTGCGTAGTGTGTGGTATAGTGTTCTACGTGACGTATAAGTTGGTACCAGAGCTAAGGAAGTTATGTTTAAGTCTACGACGGCATAGTACTGGTCAAGTGTCGACGTCGACAAGATTTGGTTCAAGATCACAAGATCTTGACTTCATTTCCGCCCTCGTTTTTGCAGTCTCACATGAATAACAATAGTGAATTTGGTTTGCCTCGACTTTCCTTGTTAAGCTCTATTCTATCGCATCTTGTCTCTTGAAGACAAGCTTTCTTTCAGTCTCGCTTATTGTTTTGAAGATTCGTTTCGGGTGAGCTATCTGTGCGCTCCCGGAATTTGTCAGATTAACAGTCGCAGTTTCGCTTTCAAGTTTCGCTTTCCGTCCCGCCATGGTTCTCTCTCGAGCTCAATCGCGGGCGCTTTCAACCACGTGATGGACAATGTCCTTGGCCGTGGTGATGATTCTACTCTTAAGCAAGCGTTGGTGTCCGCAGGGTTTCTGGACATCTACTTGCTCCTCGAGTTACGTCCTTTGGACATCGGAAGTCTTGAGTTTCGCAACGAAGCCGGCGAAAACCTCCCAGTCGCTCGTGGTGATAAGACTTTGTTGTATGCCTTCCTCGAGTTTGTGTCTCATCGTGGTCGTTCTGGTGACCCGATCGATGACTGGTTGGCGGTCACTGAAGACGGGTTCAATGAGTTCCGCCTAAGCCCGAGCAGCGTTTTTGATCGCAACAACCTCGAGGCCCCCGGGGTTCCTGTTCCCCCTCCTGTTGCACCCCGTGCGCAGGGAATGTCGCCATAGCTCTTTTCAAGCGTGGTATCAAACGTGATCCTTCTCTCTTTCCTACTCTCAAGGACGAGAGCTTCAACGACGCCCTGGCATCGTTCTTTTGTCAATCAGGCCCGAGCTCAAGATGTGGAAGAGGTGCTCAACGAGGATTATGCCCCTACTACTGAAGGCGAAGAGAGTTGTTCGACCGAAAAACAGAAGTTTCTCTCGCCCGTCTTGGAGAGTAAGGTGCTTACGGACCAAGGAAAAGCCCTTATTCAGCGACCTCACGAAGACACAGCGTTGAAGCGCCATCACCTACAGTCTACCAAGGCCCAGATGGATTCGACAGCGATTCTATCCTACATTACTTCCGTTCGTTATGGAGAAGGTCATGCGTGGAGGTACTGCATCTGGATTAGGTGCATGATTGGATTGAGCAAGTTCGTCGTTATGAGCACATGTCCGGTGACCCCTTTTCCGATAAGCACAAGTGAATCCTACTTGAGAATGCTGTTAGTACTGTCGCTGAGTTCCGTCAGGTCAAAACTAGTGCTGATTTGGAGTTGACCAAGAATGGAGCGGAGTTAACTTTCGAGCAGTACTGCGCTCTCTTGATTTCCCGCTGTGTCTCAATTGAAGAACAAGCCAAAGCGCCAAGTCTCGCGTCGGTACTGTTAACTTCCATGAGACTTATGCTTCCGATTTCTATGATGAGGCCGGTACTGGGGAAGTTGACCTTTCTGGTTATCTTGTGGACTCCGATGTTCCTGTTTCTGAGTGGCAAGTTAATGCTACTGACCGGCGTTCTGTTGGATTCCGTGGTTCTCCTTCAACTGGGTCTGCTCCTAGAGCGAATGCCGCGCGAGCGTTGGTTCCAGTTGAAGGCGATGGCCAGCGTCAAATTTGGGATTCTTTGGGGATCGCGATAAGGCCATCATTCTTGGTTTGCTTTCCGCTCCCGGACGTGATGTCAATGGCGGAAATCGTGACCGCATTCCATGACTCAGACCGGTCGTCCGTCCATCCTCCGTCGAGCGGTGCAGTTTCACGACCTTGACCCTACTCGCATCTCACGACTCTTCCCCTCTGGAACCTACTGAAGAGTTTCATGATGCTGCTCAAGATCCTCAAGTGCCGTGCTTGATGGTGAGTCTACCGTGCTTGTGAATGCCGCTCGCTCTAGTTCTACTCTGGCCCGCACGATATTAGGTAAGCCTTCTGTCTCGTTCTTTGCAGAACAATTCAAGTCGTCAAGTTAACACTTTGATGACGTATCGCGTGTCCCTTCAACACGTTTCTCCTGTGGATTCGCTACTTTCGATCGCGGTGCCAACGGTGGTGTTGCCGGCTGTGGCGTCCGGAGTCATTCACAAGGATTTTCCCCATCGGCGTGTCAACATTCAAGGCATCGACAACCATCAGATGACCGATCTTGAACTTCCGGTACTGTTGGCGGCGTAGTCGCGCCGCAACGGACCGGTCATAGCTGTTTTCAACCAGTACGCGTTGTATGGAAAAGGCCCTACCATTCAAAGCACTACGGACAGTTGGAGCACTTCAAGAGCGTTGTCGATGACAAGTCTATCCGCGTGGGGCGGGCGGCAGTGCATCGCGACTCTCGGCGGTTACGTGATCCCTCTTCAAGTTCAACAGGGACTCGCTCGCCTTCCTATTTGTCCGTTTACCCGGCGACGAATGGCGTTCTCTCCCGCCGCGTCATTATGACGAGCTTTCTCGATTGGGATCCTTCTGTTCACCGATCATGCTAACGATCAAGATGATTGGTTCCGATCGCGTCAGCGTACGCTTCGATCTTGAAGATCCTCGTCCCCTCTTTGACGAATTCGGCGACTACCATCGCGGGGATAGTATGGACATCGAAGATAAACCCGTTTTTGCCCACGTCACCCTTCCTCCGATCTTTCCGGCCCTTGGCGAAATCATCGAGTTAAGCCACGAACCTTACGGTAATGAGCCCGCCGCTTTCCAGGCTATTGCCCGCCACTTCGAGGTCTACAACAACGAATTTGTGGCACAAGGCCATGTTGATGGCGACGACGTGACTGGACCACCCGTGAAAGCCCTTCCCGTCCATACGTACTATTCAGCGCCAAGACCGGATCTAGGTCGACCGTCCTTACTTTGGCTGGATTTCCAACGATCTGATCAAGAAGACGCTTGAAAATACCACCCAGTATGCTCGCCTTCCTCTCCCTGGAAGCACTCTTCTCAAGCGCGCCTTCAAGTCTTCAAATCAGGCTCACAATGTTCATCGCCATTCCGAAGCCGTCGGCGTGTGATATCGTCTCGCCAATACACCGGCTATTGACAATGGGTCCAAGTCTGCCGTTATCTTTGTTGGCTATGATACCATGGTTACCAATGTTTATGGTATCAAGACGGATAGCCAGTTCATTCGGACCTTGGAAGACAATATTCGCGAGCGGGGAGCTAACTTCGTCTCCTTAGCGATCGCGCCCAAGTTTTGATCAACAGCGCGGTTCAAGGCGATTCTTAAGTACTTTAGGGTTAGGAATTTGGAAATTGGGATCACGGAACTTGGAACATGGAAAAAGGAACTTAGAACTAGGTAAATAGGAAGCTGGAACCAGTAGCGAGGGAGTAAGGAAGATGGAAGTGAAGGAAATAATGAAAATAAGGGAAAATATAAAAGGTGACGGAAAATGCAAATCAAACTATCTTTTTTTATTTTGTGGTGCAACAGAGACAATTGCAGTTCTGCGTGGAGTGCGTTCGGGTCCTTTTAAGCAGACTTTGATCAATGTTGTACCAACATGAGCGGTGTCCTCTTTGTAGATTTGCTGGGTGTGATGGTAGAGCTTTGTTGTAGTGAGTTGGACCACCCGAAGCATCATTCACGGAAGGCGATTCCTTGTAGTGCATCCAAAACAAGCTTGGCAGCAATTGTCAATGTCGGGGAGCATCGTGACAAACTTTGGGGCATTGCTTTTCAAAGGCCATGGTTCTCCAGCGGGCCTGACCATGAAGTGGTGCTTTGGACGTGGAAAGTAGAACTTGGCGGTAATGGCGCCCGCGGGTTGCCATTACCTTGGCGGCGATTTGGTTAGATTTTCATCGAGTTGTGAAGTCGGAAAGATTACCATGTGTGAAGGCACAAAAAATGTGTCCTTTTTGAGTACTCCGAAAGCATTCCTGGTAAGCTCATTTCAATTTCAACGACCTGAATCAAATCTTCATATTATAAAAGGACCTGGTGTGGAGTTTTGTGGGAAGATTGGCATTACAACCACCGAAAAAATGATTTGGGAAAATGGATGAAGGGATGACACAAAGGGTAAAAGTGCATAAAACGACGGCTTTTAGTCAGAATCGCATCGCGATTTCTTTGCAATATACATTCAATAATATTTAGCAATCCGATGGAGAAAGTTTGAATTGAATAAAAAGTGATTTGATTGACTTATAGCCTTTTGAAGTTTGGACGGGGCACAAAAACCTGATGCCCGTTCTTTCGCTCATATCGTTTTCGTACGTTGTCGGATAACATCCGAAATACAACAGAAAGCTCTGCGGCGAAGAGAAGGTGCTGTGAGCATGTTGAACGGGGAAAAAAGATTGACTTTTGATAAAGTTGTGTCACATGAAACTTTTATTGTTGAGTGATTGGTTCTCAGAAAGAACTCTCAAAAAGGGGCGGAGACGCATCTTTTGGCTATTCGGATGCCGCGACACAATTTTGGACATTTGTTCCCAAATCAGGTATTGTGACACAATGTGTTGACTTTTCCTGCAAAATTTGCATTTTTGACATGCTCAGCGGTGATTTCGGAGGGTGTTGTGACATTATCTTTTACCTAACTACTACTAACTATGTCCTACTAGGTAAATAAATAATTAACTAAATAATTAAATGGAAATGATGATGGTATATAGTACTGTCCGAAGGACAGAGAAATAACCTCGACTGGTTAAGGGTTAGGGTTAGGAATTTGGAAATTGGGATCACGGAACTTGGAACATGGAAAAAGGAACTTAGAACTAGGTAAATAGGAAGCTGGAACCAGTAGCGAGGGAGTAAGGAAGATGGAAGTGAAGGAAATGATGAAAATAAGGGAAAATATAAAAGGTGGCCGGAAAATGCAAATCAAACTATCTTTTTTTATTTTGTGGTGCAACAGAGACAATTGCAGTTCTCGCGTGGAGTGCGTTCGGGTCCTTTTAGCAGACTTTGATCAATGTTGTACCAACATGAGCAGTGTCCTCTTTGTAGATTTGCTGGGTGTGATGCGTGAGAGCTTTGTTGTAGTGAGTTGGACCACCCGAAGCATCATTCACGGGCCGATTCCTTGTAGTGCATCCAAAACAAGCTTGGCAGCAATTGTCAATGTCGGGAGCATCGTGACAAACTTTGGGGCATTGCTTTTCAAAGGCCATGGTTCTCCAGCGGGCCTGACCATGAAGTGGTGCTTTGGGCGTGGAAAGTAGAACTTGGCGGTAATGGTGCACGGGTTGCCATTACAGCGAAAGATACCAGCAGGGGCTTGCATCAATGCCTCCTGAAATGCCTCACGGAACGAGTTCTGATTTGTTAGGGTTAGGGTTAGGGTTAGGGTTAGGGTTAGGGTTAGGGTTAGGGTTAGGGTTAGGGTTAGGGTTAGGGTTAGGGTTAGGGTTAGGGTTAGGGTTAGGGTTGGGGTTAGGGTTAGGGGTTAGGGTTAGGGTTAGGGTTAGGGTTAGGGTTAGGGTTAGGGGTTAGGGTTAGGGTTAGGGTTGGGGTTGGGGTTAGGGTTAGGGTTAGGGTTGGGGTTTGAGGGTTGGGGTTAGGGTTAGGGTTGGGGTTGGGGTTAGGGTTAGGGTTAGGGTTAGGGTTAGGGTTAGGGTTAGGGTTAGGGTTAGGGTTAGGAGTTAGGGTTAGGGTTAGGGT